>JAHBCN010008604.1:0-38081 GCA_019359885.1 Listronotus oregonensis | reverse complement strand
TCAATACAAACACAAAAAAAAAAAAAATGTATATTGAAAAATATAAAAAAGGAAAGCTTTACAATACTATTTAGTATAAATATGATACTTATTATACGGATTATCGAAAAAACGAAATCAAAAAAAAAAGGTACTTAGAACTAACCAGCTAGAATGTATAATTAAATTAACTAAAACATTAAAACTAAATGAATTTTTTTAATTTTTTTTTTGGTTTTAAATAAGTGTTTGATAAACCTATATTTTCCTTTTGCCTTTTTCCCCATACCACCGGGGATTTAGAAATTTAAAATAAATAAAATCTTTTTTTTTTTTTAAACCCCCCCCTTTTTAATAAACCACCGTTCATCATAGTAAACTACGAAGCACCTCTCAATTATCTTTTTTTTTGAAAAAAAAAATTATTTTTTTTGTTCCAAAAACATTATCTTTAAAGATCTACCTGATTCTGAAATTTTATATAAAATGTAATTTTAAAAAAATAAAAAAAAAATAAAAAAACATTTGAAAAATAAATAAAAGATTTCCTTTATTTGTTGTCAATATCTTTTGTATTTTTTTCCCCTTAAATAAACTTTAATGCTAAATTTTCTTTTTTTTTTAAATTATTTTTTTTAATCCAAATTTTTTATTCTGTCATTATTAAAAATTTTCCCCTTTTTTTAATTTTCCCCCTTTTTTTTTTTATTATTACTGATTATTTAAAAAAACGTTTTTCAAAAAAGTTTTTTTATTACTTTCCCCAAAAACTTTTCGGAAAAGGGTTTGTAAAATCGGGGAAATTCCACTTTCCTTTTTTTTAATTTCCCCTTTTGGTGTTTTTTATTTCGAAAATTTTATTGCATCTTTTAAATCAAACCTTATTTCTTTAAAATTATCTTTTTTTTTCCTTTTTTTCCTTTGAATTATGTCTTCTTTTTTAAGGTTAACAACAATAGCAACAAGGGGGGAGACAAACAAATTCATAAAAAAATATTTTCAAATTTAAAAAATAATTTCGCAACATTTGAAAAATAATTTCGCAATATTGACTACCATTTCCCGGGGGCAAACCCCTTATCTAGTTATGGTTTTTGCTCGGAAAAGAACAATAATTCCCCAAACATGTAAAAGATTTAGTTCTGCACAAAGATATTTTTTTATGCTGAAAAAATTTTTTTTTTACTTTGTTATTTTTTTTTTTTTTTATCCACGTTCTTAAAATTTTTAAAAAAAAAACCCCTTAAAATTTTTTATAAATTTTTTTCTATTTTAAAAATTTTTTTTCCAAAAAATAGGAACCTGAAATGTAACTGATCAAATTTAAATAGTTGGGGGCGTTTTTCATTTTTTTTTTTATTGGCATTAAAAACCCATGAAAAAAAGGCCAAAAAATTTTTTTCCCTTTTTTTTTGGCCCCTTTGGAAACCCTTTTAAAAAAAAAAATTTTAATTTTTGAATTTTGTAGGCCTGTGACGTCACGGCCCTAAATTTTTAAAATTTGGGGGAATTTCTGCTTTGTTTCTTTTTTGTTATTAAATACCCTATCATCAAATATCGATTCGAAATTAAAAATTGGCTTTCCCCTTTTCAATTTCATATTTTTTAAAACCCCTGTTAACCCTAAATTTATTAAAATTTTAAATTTTTGTAAACAGGGGGGTTTTCTTTAAAATATTCTAATTTTTACAATAGTTTTTTTTCCCCAAAAAATTCCCATAAAAAAACCCTTTTTTAGAAAAAATTTTCTTTTTTTTAAAAAACAAAAAAATTTTTTTTTAAAACCCGAACCTCCTTTTTTGGTTTTTTTTTCTTTTCTTTCCAAATAAAAATTTAAAAAAAAGTTTTTTATTTTTTAAAAAAAAGGAAAAAATTTTTTTTTAAAAACCTTTTTTTGGGTTTTAATTTTTACCCAAATTTTTAAAAAAAAATTTTAAAAATTGGCTTTTTTTTGGGAAAAATCAAAAAAAAAACCCAAAATTCTAAGGTAACTGGAGAAACTTTCCTCTTTTTCCCAACCTGTTGGATTTAACCTTTTTTATTGCAAATTATTCTATTTTTAAAAGTACATTAAAACAATAGTAACAAAAACAAAAACTGAGAATAACAGAATATTTTTTTAAAAGTTTTTAATAAGCAAAATTCTACAAAAAGGGTTTAAATCCAACGGGGGTTTAAAGGGGCTGGGCCTTTTCCCGTTATCTTAAATTTTGGGGGTTTAAAATTTTTTTAATTTTTTACTTTAAAATTCTCCCAACTACAGGGAAATTCCCTAACTCGAATTCCCCTTTAAATCGAAATATTCTCCAACCCCAATTTTTTTGGGAAAAATTAGGTTTATACAATCTCATTTTTATTTTTTTTCCCCAAAAATTGGGAAATTTTTCTAACTCGAATATTTCTAATTTTAAAATTGGGGGAACAAAACCCAATTTAATTTTTTTGGGAAATACCTACTGTATTTTGGGGGTTTACCGATTTTTGGGCAAGTGCAAAATTTAAAAAACTTGTTAGTCTCTTGTCAAGCATCGTACGTAATTTTATAAATAATTTTTACTTAGGGTTGCGGGTTTTTTAAAGTGTACGTGGATGTATTGGAAAAAATTAAAAAGGAAAAGGGAAATTTAAAATGTTTAACGTTTTGGGGGAAAATTGAGAATAATTTCAGAAGTTAAAAGGGGGAAAAAAAAAAAAAAAATCGCAGAAAATTTGGGGGAAATTTCCCCCAACACATTATCGACCTTTTAAAAAAAAAAAATAAATTTTTAAAAAAAAAGGGTTAAAATATGTTTTAACCCCAAACAAAAGGCTTACAAGATGTGTTAATAATGATGTTGATAAGGGTAGGGTTTTTAAATGGGTTACTACCCCGTCATAAAAACCTTCCTCTCTCAGGAACCCTAATTGGAAAAAAAACTAAAGAAAATTTTCTGATGCTTTGGGTGGAAATTTTTCCCCCGCTTTTTGGGTTGGGTTTAAAAAAAGTTTAAAAAGGGGCATAAAAATTTGGCCCCAAAGTCGGTTTGTGGGGAGAGTATCTAGATTTAGAATGTAGCGAGGATTGGAAAAAATGTTTTACCTCATTTAACCCCAAATTACGACGAAAATGACATTTTTAATGCAGAAAAAGGGCTTTTTTAAAAAGTTTACCCAACAAAACATTAGCATTTAAAGGTAAAAAAATTTTTGGGGGAAAAACAGCAAGGAAGTTTCAGTTAGGGTTTCAAGCAATATGAGGGGAAAAAAAAGTTGAAATTCTCGTTATTGGCAAGTCAAAAAATCCTCGTTGTTTTAAGGGCATAAAAATTTGCTTGATGTGGATTATGAGTACAAAAAAAGAGGGTATGACTAGTGAACTCTATGAGAAGTGGCTCAAAAAGCTGGATAAAATGTTTGCTGCCCAAAATAGGAAAATCCTACTGTTTGTCGACAACTGTCCTGCACACCCTAAGGATGTACAAGCAAGTCTTAAAACATTAAACTGGAATATTTTCCTCCTAATCTGACCTCTGTTTTACAACCAATGGACCAGGGAATTATAAAAAATCTTAAGCAGCATTACAGAAAACGAATCTGATGAATGTTTTGGCCCATATGGAAGAACCAACTCCTACAACAGTGTCGCTACTTGACGCAATTAGAGATCTAAATAAAACTTGGAATCTGGATGTAAAACAACAAACAATCATCAATTGCTTCAGGAAGGCAGGATTTGTTAAAGATGAGATAGTGCAGAATACTACGACTGATGACTGGGATGAAGAAGATGACTTCCACTATCTGAATTAAAACAAATTTGGATCTCATTCAAAACTGCAACGAATACCGATGATGTTTCATTTGAAGATTACGTTAAAATTGACGATGATGTGCAAACAATGGGGTTCCCAACAGACGAAGACATTTTAGATAGCGTTTTAGAAAATCTTATTCCTAATGACAAAGGTAAGTTTAAGATAAAAACTAGCAACGTTAAAATCAAATGGTTATGGTTTTCAGACTCGGAAGAAGAAGTTGATTATGATGATGATTAGACAACTGTTGCTCCTACATTTGACCAAGCGTTTTTTGCTGTCCAAACCCTAAGAAATTTTGCTTCGTCAAGAGAAAATGTTCCTAATGCAGTATACAGCTCGTTAAATGTAGTAGAAGATTTTATAGATAAAGAAAAATGGTCCGTATTTAAACAAAAAAAAATTACCGATTTTTTTTTAAATAATAATGCATAAGTACATATGTATATAATTGTTTTCTAATAAAAACTAAAAAAACGTAATTTAGCGTATTTTTCTGTAATTCGAATTTTCTCCAACTCGAATTCGACTAACGGTCCCTTGGAGATTCGAGTTAGGGAAGTTCTACTGTATCACATAAAATAAATATGATGTCCTAGAATATGTGGGCAATCTCTCAGATTTGGGTAGAGGGCGAGAAAAAATATTAAAAATTTTCTATGCCCCCTTCCTACTCTTTGGAGGATTTGGATTGGCGTGATGCTCTTTTAAATGCTACAAAGACATTATGTTAAAGTACTTAAATATGACAGAGTTTGACAAAATTTATTTAATTTTACTGTAAATATAAATTTTTTATATAATTTTAAGACCTCTGATGCCAAAATAAAAAAGCTTTTAACCTTAATAAGTTAAGTAAAATAAAAAAAAAATAATCTAAAAGTTATACCTACAGTTAAAGCAAATGCCACAACTCGAGACCAATTTACAAAATGCTTTTTTTCTTGCACTCTACCCAAATCCAAGAGATTGCCAATGGAGGGAGCAACCACTGATAGAAATTGTGTTCAGTAAAAATAAAGGTAATTAAAATCATAAAAATAAATTCTACAAAATCATAAAGTCATTTAAACAAATCATAAGGGTTTGTACACTAAACTCAACAAGTGGTTAGTCCACACTCGTTTATTTCAGTATAAATTCATTCATCTTTAAATTCAGGCATTTTCAATTTAATATTTTTATTATAGAAATACTACAATAGCTCAATGATCAATTTTAAGCTTCTTTTAACAAATACTAAGACAAATGTTAGGGGTTTTTTTAACTTTAAGCTTGATCAAAAGCCAACCATGTACACATTCATATAAGTATTTTATAATAGTTGTGGAAAGATAATATTATTTAGGATAATTTTATTTTAAAAATAATAAACAAAAAATAATTAAGTTAAATATATATTTTTTAGTGTTATTTTTTATAATGTGTAATCCTTATTCAAAAAATTATTTACAGCTTCCAAATGACACCAAAAACTGGATGGAATTTAAGATGGGAGTGACAAAGAGTCTTCAGCTTAAAGAGGATGTAATACCACATATAAACATTCACAATGAGTTTATACCACCCAAAAAAGTTCCAAAATTAGTGCAGACTCAGGAACCTGCTAGTTCTTTGCCAGGACCTTCAGGTTTGTGTGGGCCAAAGATATTGGATTCCCCAATGACCATTTCATCATCAGGAAGTGAAGATATTCTCAAATCAATAAATCTTTTAGATAAAGGATTATTAACAAGTTCTTCTGATGAAGAAACAGAAAAAGCCAAAAAAAGCTTCTTAGAGCAGCAAAGACTCCAGTCAACTCTAGATGTAGTTGAAAATACTACGGACTACCTCAAAAGGTGTTTGTTTTAGTTAAGTTTTTGTCATACTGGGGACAAATTAGCCACATGTGCATTTTTATTACATTAAAAAAAATTAGGTTAGATGATGCTTATTTTAGATTGGCTATAGATTTTGGAACTAGTGTTCCAACCGTTCAAAGATCTTTTATAGAAGGGGTTAGGAAAGTTGCTAATGTTATGCAAAACTTTATATTTACTCCCTCCCAAAAACAAATTTTGATGGCACTACCTAATCCATTTAGATTTAGATATAGTAGGGTTAGTTTTATAATAGATTGTTTTGAAATTCAAATTGAAAAACCTTCAAATCCTGTAAATCAGAGTTTTTCATGGTCAGAGTATAAAAAAGTGTAACACTGCAAAATATTTAGTTAGTGCTAACCCCATGGATTCATTAATTTTATTTCTGCAGGATTTGGAGGTAAATTTCAGATAACAATATTGTTATATCTAGTGGATTTTTAAATTCTATAAATAATTGCGCTATAATGGCTGATAGAGGTTTTAAAAATATTGCTCAATTATTAGCAGAAAAAAATTGCACTTTGATTAGGCCTCCAAGTGTTATTCAAGAAAAGGCCCTAGAAAAAAGGAAGTAAAAGAAGCAAAAAGAATAGCTGCCTTAAGAATTCACATTGAAAGAAACATTGCTAGAATAAGGGAGTTCAAAATGCTAGATGCTCATTCAAAAGTAAATACAAATTTATTAGATTTACTAGATGAAATTGTTGTGATTGTTTGTGGCCTAATAAACTTACAAGGTCCATTAATAAAAACCTAGTAATTCAAGTAATAATTTTTTTTATTCTTCAAAAACAATACAAAGTACAAGTATTTATAAATAAATATGTGTAACACGTATTCAGAAACACCCTGTATAATATACCATTTCTACAAATGTATTCATATCGATTATAGGTAAAAACCTTGGCAGAAACTTAAGCTAATATATTAAAATAGACCACATTACAATTTATAACTATAACTACGTTACAATTTAATTAATTCTGGAAATATATTGCTCTTCCAATAAATTAACGCTATATCTATAATTTCTTTTAATTCTGCATAATTAAATACCACTTCATGTAAAAAAACAATATTGTCATTTTCAAAATTTGGAGAAGCAACACATAAAATACCCTTTGTTTTATTTGCAAAAAACATATTTAATTGTAACTGAAAATAACATTTTTTACTAATTATATTATCTTTAACATAATTTTGGATTGTTTTTTCTTTTGCTTGGACACTTAACTTCAAATAAATAATCAGTACTTAAACCATCTGGTGATGCTCCAAAAAGTGGGTAGTCTTTATGCAAAAGTATGCCACTAGATTTTATTTTAATGTTTTCCACTTGTCTTAGAACAAGTGGTTCAAGCCGTTTTCCCCTAGACATAGGCTCAGTGTCCAATGGTTTTGTAGCCCCCATTATTTTTTCTATTAACCACCCACCACTTGTTTTGCATCTAGCCACATCATACAAAGTCGAAGCAGTTATCCTACCAAATCTCATTTTGTACCAATCTCCACATGCTGATTGTCCACGGGTGTTCTTTTCCACATCCTGAATATCTAATGCTTTAAAATGATTTATTAAATACAAAACAAAATTGTCTGCATTTACACTCCCATCTTGATCTTTATATTTTAAAATTAAATTAAAAATATCAAAGTCATGTAACTCTGGCTCAAAATATAAGTCAAAAATTCCACCTTTTTGTTTCCCAGTAGCATTTATTAGAGTTACAACTGAATTTAAATTTTTTGGTCCTAGAGAACTTCTGTTTCGATTTGTCATATCTTTAATAGACATACACTTGTCTTGCCTTCCTACTTTTGACAAACACTGAAGCTTTCCAGTAGCATTCCGTTGATGTAGAACTTGGCTCTTCATATCTTCGATGGAGCCAGAATAAAAGGCTACAGCATGTTTACAGCCACCTGTAAATGGTAACATTTTAGTATTTTAAAAACTTGTTTTGCACTGGAGCACTTTCATTTCCATTAACCTAAATTGCATTTTTAAGGCATTCTAACAAATGTCATCATAGATATCAAATAAAACCTTATTACGACAAAAAGGGTTTTTATACTATTATGCTATAAATTTTTCTGATGTTGTCGGTTTCGGTTAAATATGGATTAAAATTTTGTAGCAATTAAAGTGCTCGATTAAGAAATACTACAACTATAAGTAACCTAAATACATTTTTGGTGGGTGGAAACAGGCATAAATATATGGACTGTTGCACTTACCAGCAGAAGCTGCACAATCCATACAATCACAACTTAAAACTTTGCTAGCTTCTTCGTCTATCACAGCAACAACATTGTAAGCTTTTTTGTGAATTTTATGCTCAGGAGTAACCCTACATCTAACAGTACATTGTTTAGAAATTCTTTTAAGCTGAACATAACAAACAGCATTATCTCCATACTGTTCCTTGGCAGACCTTAAACAAAAGTTTATTTATAATTTTATTTCATATTTTCAATTGTTTTCTAATTATAATTTTTTTAAAATAATATTGATATGACCGGTATTTGAGTTCGCTACGTTGTGAAATTAATCCTTACCTCTGTAATTTAATATTCTTGATTTCAGCACTGTAATAATCTGCATTAGAAACTATAAACTCATAAACCATCTCCATAGATACTTCTGGCAAGTTTCCAGAATCGGCTTTTTCATATCCTTCTTCCATTGCCGAAAGTAAGAAAAATACTTTTTTTTTTAAAATAATTTTGCAAAAAAATGTCTCTAAATCCAATTATACTCTTCTCCATTTTGACCAAATTTTGGTTTCATACTGACGAATTTTTTCGGCAACTTCGTTTAGAGATATTCATCATCAAAGTTAATCAAACTAACCTATTCACTATATTCCCCCTTCTTTTTGTACACAATTTTGATTGTTAATAAAGTGGCACACAATATTTTATAAACTTTAAAACCTTATTTTTTATTTATACCCTTTTTTCCTTAAATTGCGATTTATCAGGCGACCATGTTTAAAAAGGTATTTCATGGTTGCCCACGTTGCGGCGTGTGAAGTGGAGGTTTGCAATTAAATGGGAAAAATGTAAAATTAATATAAAAAAAGTTTTAAAAGTTTTTTAAATATTTGTACCAATTTGTGTAAAAATCAAGAATTCTGTGCAAAAAGAAGGAGAAATATGTAAATAAGGTTAGTTTGGTTTTCAACTTTGATGATGAATATCTCGAAAACGAAACGTTGTCGAAAATTTTTTTGCAGATTCGTAATCAGCGCCCCAAAACCCCGTATCCAAATTTGGTCAAAATCGGAGAGGAGGCAACTTTCGAGACAATTACAAAATTAAAAATATATTACTTAAAATGTTTCCTCTTTCCTCTTCGCTTACGGCACACAGATGTGACGTTGATAGATTTTAGCATTTCGTTAAAATCGATACGATTGTCGATATCGATAGTTCCTAAACAGACTTGGCATCCATGTTGAATTTGATTGGTTAGGGGGGTGGCGGGCTATTTAAATTACAATGATAATTAAACCTTAAATAGAAAAGTAAGGGGTTTGTATTTTCTCGTGTTAATTAGCAGGTTTTGCTTCATTGTGTTCCTACTTTTAATTTTTACACACAATATTCTCAATATCAATTGAGTGAAAATACCCTATTATACGGGAAAACCCTGTACATTGTAGCAAGCATGAAATAGGCTATTTAATTTTATTGTTTTAATTGGTCTATTAGGATGACAACAACAGTAATCTGTGGTTTCCCACCAAAATTTTTTTGATATATCTCGGAAACTAATAACCCTATCGATTTTTTTTATTTTATACTTTTTTATAGAGCATTACATTTTCTACAATTTTTATTTACTAAAGTCCCGTCTAACTCTAACAGCAAACGAGCTACAGCCCATCAAAAATTGTCTATTTTTGCCAAAATTGCAAAAAGTCGCCAAATCCTCCTATTAACTCCTTTATATTTCTTTATAACTCGTCCAAAGTATTATAAGAATCATAAAGCTGATTATGGTTGATAATAATTGACTTAAAAAAGCCAATAAAGTTTGAATTTATGAAAGAAGATGAAGACTTAGTTCTAAATGGGGAACATATTATCAACACATCAATAAACGCATTAAAACTTTATGAGCTTATCTGTGAAGGTAATTCTGTAAAAATCTTATAAAAATACTATTTACCATTTTTGATGAAAGTGTTTCAAATATATTGGTGTGTTAAGTTTACATTGTTGAATACATTTTTTTTTTGAGTGCCTGCTGCACATATCTTATCGATTACAAATTAAAAGTTGGCAAGTCAAAACTGAAGAAAATAAAAAAATATTAAAAACAACAAAAAAGAATCTAAAGTGGATTTTAATCTTATAATTGATAAACCTAAGCCTGGGTATGGCCCCACAAATGATGGAAATATTGCTAGGCGTTTTTTCCATAACCCACAAAAAAGTGCAGAAATCACAGGAGTAAATTGTGAATTAATTGAAAATGTTTGTTTAATTTTATAAATCATAGCATCTGGCTATAAAATTAATACAAATGAATTTACATTGTCATTATCTCAGACAAGAACATTATATTTATTATTGTATAATTGGTACTATATGCCCATATAAACTGCTCAACAAAAAGATCGTACCATTTAATTTTTAGACCCATTTTCAAACTGCTGTAACTTTTTTAAAAATTAACTTTTTTGAATATCTAAAACGAAGTTTAAAACCGCGTTTCTTCTACTTTAAGCTGTATTGCATTCAGTTTTAGTAAGATGAATATTATTATGATGTACAGGGTGATCAATAGAGTGCTGCAAAAAAACAAAAAATTCAAGTGTGTCCCATTTTAGTGGTAATTTTTTTTGGTCGTTAAAATGTGGGTTGTTACCGAGGTCAAATCAATATCTCTAGACGTTTATGCCAGTTTTTGAATTGAGGACCTTTGGCTCGCGATACACTTCTAAACGTCCAATTTTGGTAATCAATTCTTTAAAAAGCTATAACTGGAAAATGGATTGACGGATTTCAACGACTGTTTCATATTTGGAAAGCTCATTTCATGTAGATGTTTATGTCCTAAGCACCTTTCGATAGATTATAATTTTATGAGTATACGGGCCAGCAAATACCAAAAACGTAGCTGATTTAGAAATCCTAAATATAGGGTAAATTATTGAACGCCAAAGGGACCATATGTGTGTGTGTTCTGTTTTAAAAATGGCCAAGTTGAAGTTTGTGTCCATATCTCGAAACGGTTTCTACCGTTAATCGATTTATGTGTGTTTAAGTGCACAGCAAAAATGCGTCGTTATTATGACATTAGGTCTGAATGGTAGGAATTCCAACAACGTCTTAAAGTTTTGAACAGTTTTAAACATAAATTGGTGTTGTACACCATGATATACGGAATGATCAACAAAGTACTTTCAAATTTATTATGATATCCATAATTACCACAACATTAGGTACCAAACGGCCTTGTTTGCGCAACATGTTTTAGATTAAAATTGTTAGGCTTAAAACTCTTTTTAGTACATTTCGGTGTCCAAAAACTTACCGCACTAAATTTTTTAGTTGATTTTGCTTAGTTTTGTCATTTTCAAAGAGTCAAGTTACCTCTACAAAAAAACAAAAAAAATGTTTACTTGATACATTGAATTTATCTATAGCAGCGATACGTTTCTATAGCAACGATGGAATAATGCCATTGTCATAAAACAGTTTGTAAGTCAAACAAAATGTATAAAACTTTAAGACGTTGTTGGAGTTCCTTCCATTCAGACCTAATGCCATAACGACGCATTTTTGCTGAATAAGTTTACTGGCACTTAAACAGCATAAATCAATTAACGGTAGAAATCGTTTCGAGATATTGACACAAACTTCAACTTGGCCATTTTTAAAACAAAACACACACATATGGTCCCTTTGGCGTTCAATAATTTACCCTATATTTAGGATTTCTACATCAGCTACGTTTTTGGTATTTGTTAGCCCCGTATACTCATAAAATTATAACCTATCGAAAAATGCTTAGGAGATAAAAAATCTATATGAAATGAGCTCTCCGAATATGAAACACTCGTTGAAATCCGTCAATCCATTTTCCAGTTGTAGCTTTTTAAAGAATAGATTACCAAAATTTGACGTTTAGCAATGTATCGCAAGCCAGAGGTCCTCAATTCAAAAACTGTCATAAACGTCTAGAGATATTGATATGACCTTGGTAACAACCCATATTATAACGACAAAAAAAATTACCACTGAAATGGGACACACTCGAATTTTTTGTTTTTTTGTAGCACTCTATTAATCACCCTGTACATCATGATAATATTCATCTTACTAAAACTAAATGCAATTCAGCTTAAAGTAGAAGAAACGCGGTTTTAAACTTCATTTTAGATATTCAAAAAAGTTAATTTTTAAAAAAGTTACAGCAGTTTGAAAATGAGTCTAAAAATTAAGTGGTACGATCTTTTTGTTGAGCAGTTTAGTTCATAAGGTATTAGTTCAGGGGGATGATTTAATCGATTTTTTTGACTTACCAGTTGGTCAGCTTTCGGAGGATGCTTTGGAAGCAAGACATAAAGAATGTCGAAAAATTCGATTCAATAATGTCCGTAAGTGCTCTAGAATATCTGCGCATAATGATATAATTAGAATGCTTTTGTTAACATCCGATCCCCATTTAGCTAACCTCAGAAAATTTAAATCTAAGGAAAACTCGTGTTTCAGTTAGAAAAGTATGTGTTTATTAAAAATCCTGTGGATTTCCCTATTTTTTTTATATTTTTCGTAACTTAAATTTAATTGAAGAATAAGGTAGTTCTGTTTGAGAATAATTAGCCTAAAATTTTATTCATGATTCATTTTTGATAATTTATTTTGTTTTGCAAGCTATTGCTAATTTAAAGAATTGGTTTTTATGTTAAGTAGTTTTATATTAAAATTGATTTACTATTATTAATATGTTTTATTTTTCAACTCTAAAAAATTAACTAAGCTCTGTTGTATTTCGGCCACACTGTATACATGAAATTATCAAGCCAAAAACCCTAACCAAAATAAAAAATCGACGGACCAAGCGTTTCTTCGAGAAAAAAACACCCGAATTTTGAATGAATTTATAGGTTATTTTAGGAACAGACTGGATACCCCAGTCGTGCCACCAAAACTTTAAAACCCCTTAGAAAGTATAAGCGACGTGCTGTAGATAACAATTTATTTTTGTTTTTAAATTGCATTTGGTGTAATCAGAGTTATGATTTTTGTACTCGTCATACCATAAGATCGTAACACTGTGCATCACCCCTCCCTCCTACCTACGCCCCACCCTCCTTCACTCCTTCCGCTCTAAAAACTAAAGCTAGGGTTTTTTAAGTCAACAATTTTCAACCATAATCAATTTTATGATTCTTGGAGAGTAATAAAGAAATATGAAGCAGTTAATAGGAGGATTTGGCGATTTTTTGCAATGTTGGCAGAAATAGACAATTTTCGACGGGCTGTAGCTCGCTTGCTGTTAGAGATAGATGGGACTTTGAATACTGAAAATTGTGTAGAAAATTTAATGCTCTTTAAAAAAGCACAGAATAAAAAAATCGATAGGACTATTACTTTCCGAGATATATCGAAAAAACTGAAAAAAAGTCCACAAAATTCGTGGTTTTTGGGCTGTCAAAAGTTCTCCCATCAAAAATTTTGGGTCCTATTTTGAATGCCAATTTGATTCCTCTAATTATGGGGTTTATTAACAAAGTGTATTGCAGTTAGTTTCTTTGCACATAATGGTAAAAAAAATAGTTGTATCTTAATATCCAACTAGTAAAATTAAGACAAGTAACATATTTTAATAAATTAATTAAATATAAACTCCCGGACAAAATAACCGGCACCCTGGATTTTTTGCTAAGTTTGATACTTTATAACTTTTTTGTTTTTAATCCGATTTTTACAATTCTTTTGCCATTTTATAGATAATTTAATTGGGAATGTGCTGAATTTTTTCAATGACGGGTCATGTTCGATAGGGCGCTATTATACCGGGTGATTCAATGTGTGTTTTTTTGACCTAAGTTTTAAACACCCTGTAGAGATATTGGGGCTGTTATTTTTTGATTACTGACAATTTTTTGATAAAGTTACATGTAGTCCTAACATTTTCTTTTTTGACTCATTTCGTTATCTCTAGTTTTAGAAGAGATACGATGTTTTTAATAAAACTCTGTTTTTAAAGGCATTTTTATAGAGACAATTAAATTAAAACAATACAAAAGTTACTAGCTTCAATAACAGCGCGCATTCTGCTAGGTAAGGAGTGAATAAGTGTGACGATTCTTTCTTGGGGAATTAAATTATATTCTTGAGAAAGTGCTATCCGTAGCTCTTGTAAAGTGCCTGGCTGCATAGGGCGACGACGAACAGCTCTTTTCAACTGATCCCAAAAATGTTCAATTGGATTCAAATCCGGACTACATGCAGGCCAGTCTAACCGTCGAATGCCAACCTCATCTAAATATTCATTTACCACCCGTGCAACAATACATGTGGCCTAGCATTATCATGCATTAGTATAAATTGTTCACCGATTAAGGGAGCAAATGGAACTATTGCCTTTTGAAGAATATCTTCAATGTATCGATGTGCATTTAGTGCTCCATTATCCACAAATATGAGTTCAGTTCGTGCATCAGTCGAAATACCCGCCCACACCATAACGGAACCACCTTGATAAGATGTTAGCTCTGTTATGGTGCATTCGGCAAATCTTTCATTTGGTCTCCTATATACACGCTCACGACCATCCGGCGACCGAAGACACACCCTCGACTCGTCTGTGAAGAGAACATTACTCCACTGCTCCACAGTCCAGTTTAAATGTTCTCTGGCAAATCGTAACCGTTCTCGTCGATGATGCCGAAGTAATCTTGGTTTTTTTGCCGGCCTACGTGAACAGAGCTCAGCTTCGTTTAACCTTCTTCGAACCGTTTTGTCACTAATATTGACCCCACGTATCATTCGCAACTCATTTTTTAAAGTCACGGAAGTTGCCCTTCGGTTTCTGAAATATCTTACCACAAGGAAGCGATCGTCAGCTGCAGTCGTTTTTCTCTTTCTACCAGATCCTTGCCGTCTAGTAAAATTTCCTGTTTCCAAGTACCTATTCCAAGCATCTTGAACTGTGGCCCTTGGAAATCCCAACGTACGAGCTACATAACTTTTATTATGACCCTCCTCTATTAGAGCAACAATTTTTGCTACGTCTGTTATAGTTAACACCATGCTGACACCAATAACTATTACAACAATTTTTAGGGCTGTCACTGTCTAATACTTATAACAATTACATAAGTTGACTTGATTTAAAAATGACTTGTGATCTAACAAAATATCGTAATTTGCAGAGTTTTATTAAAAACATCGTATCTCTTCTAAAACTAGAGATAACGAAATGAGTCAAAAAAGAAAATGTTAGGACTACATGTAACTTTGTCAAAAAATTGTCAGTATTAAAAATAACAGCCCCAATATCTCCACAGGGTGTTTAAAACTTAGGTCAAAAAACACACATTGATTCACCAGGTATAATAGCGCCCTGTCGAACATGACCCATCATTAAAAAAATGCAGCACATTCCCAGTTAAATTATCTATAAAATGGCAAAAGAATTGTAAAAATCGGATTAAAAACAAAAAAGTTATAAAGTATCAAACTTAGCAAAAAATTCAGGGTGCCGGTTTTTTTTGTCCGGAAGTTTATATCTTTGGACCAGGATGGGCAGTTTAAAAGTAGGTCAGATTTAGGTTCGGGCCGAGATTGGCGAAATTTACGGCCAATTCTGATCCTTCCTGCCTAGATGGGCGACACCTATGCATTTTATACTATTAAGTTTTCTTTGTCCTAGATTACCAAGTGATCCGGAAAAAAAGGCAGAATGGCTGAAAGTCGTTAAGAGAGTCCCCTCTGATTCGTATTCAGCAAATAATGTTATTTGTTCTGAACATTTTTTGCCCGAAGAAATAGTAATAATGGGAAAAAAGAAAACTCTTCTCCCGGGGGCATATCCGACACAAAAACTTCCACAGGCGGAGGGATGGCAAAGAAAACGTAAATATCATTTTGATGATTCACATGCGGCGCCACCTGTCGAACTAGAAACTACACCAGGTAAATAATCAGTAGATAATTTGTAAGTCCTTTTTATAGATCGGGAACTGGAGGGTGAAAAAAAAGTTATTAATATTTATTTATTTATTTTATTTATATTTCTTTATTTCAAATTATATTTAGTACTACATTGATATATAAGAACAAATATAAAATGAAATGACGTCACAAAAAAAAACAACAATAGTTAAATATTATAAAAACTATAACTATACAAAAATCTGTCACATATTTAAATAATCTTCTATATTGTAGGGTTCTAAGTCTATAAGTAACTTCCTTAAGTTTTTCTTAAACATTTTTTCGTTTGATATGCTTTTAATGTTGACGCTTAATTTATTATAAAATTTTATACAGGAGTAATAAGGACCTTTCTCAAACAAAGCTAATCTGTGAATAGGGTAGTTGATATTACTTGTACGGGTATTGTGTCCATGTTTAACGTCAGTATCAAATTTATCTCTGTTTTTATAAATAAAAAAATACAAAGCATGCACAGTCATAATCCCCTTTGTTCTAAAAACCCCTCTACAAGACTGCAAATACGACATTCCAAAAATTATCCTTATTACTCTTTTCTGTATTACAAAAATATTTTGTATCTTTGAATTTGATGCCCAAAAGATTATACCATATCTCATATTGGAGTCAAAATTTGCAAAGTACAAAGTTTTTTTAGCAGACACATGTAAATATTTTAACACAATACGAAAACAGTAACACATTTTATTTAATTTTTCACTAAGTTGTTCTATACAGTGCTTTCATTTCAAAACGAACCACCCTAAATATCTTTAAAAAAAAAAACTCACCAAAAAAACAAAGAAACACATCGATTTAGATATACAGGGGGAAGTTTAATTTCGTATTTGATAAAATTTTATCGGTCACCTCCTAACCTCCAGTTAACCTCACTTTGATATGTCAAATGGCAACCCCCATAGTGTGACACATCATTGTAAGCGGCATGAAATTTGCTATCCAACAGTACTAAGAAACTTTAAATCGATGGACGTAGAAGCGACTTAGAAGTAAAAATGTGTGTTAATTAGTTTATCGTGTTCAAATAATTTATTTTATCAAATGCTCAAAATGTACGCCGTTATTGGCGAGACAAGCTTGTTTTGAAATTCCTCGCAGACTATTTTAGTGTGCATTCATTCCAATTATTATTTTTTGTGTTACCTGCTACAGCAAAACACTGCAATAGCACAAGTTTTTAAGACGTTTAGGAACCAGTTAAATATTACTGTGAGGATTGTCATTTTGACATCGTTAGTTTAAAATTAAGAATCTTGATTTAAAAATGGTGTATACTCTAGCAGAGAGAATAGAAATAATTTTCCTATATGGGGCTGAAGATCGATGCGTGCGTAGAACCGCCAGAGTATTCAATCAGAGGCATCAAAATAAAAACGTGGGGCATAAATATGTAATGGAATTGGTGCGTAAGTTTGAAGAAACTGGATCTGTATGCAACAAGAAAAGTACTAATGAAAGGGTTTTAGACGAAGCACGCCAGGTTGAGGTACTAGGACAGTTCGCAATAGATCCGACGTTGTCTATTCCAAAAGTTTCTAAGCTGACCAATATTTCTACGGGTTCCGTGCACAAAATTTTGAAAAAGAATAAGTTTTTCCATACAAAATACAAATTCTTCATGAACTCAACGAAGACGATTATGATAGAAGAATAGAATTTTGCGAATCAATGTGCCAGCGAATTGACGAAGACCCTCATTTGATCAAAAATATCTGCTTTTCTGACGAATCAACTTTCTTCTTAAATGGAATTCTTAATAGACATAACTGCATATATTGGGATAATGAAAATCCGCACATATTTCAGGAAGGACATACTCAATTTCCAGAGAAGATCAACGTTTGGGCAGGTATTTATGGAAACGAAATTATCGGGCCATTCTTTCTGGAAGAAAATTTAACTGGGCAACTGTATCTGAACCTTTTGGAAAATGCGATATACCCTTCTATCGTCCAATCTTTGGAAAATCAGGTGGATGAAAATGGTGCTATGGAACTGAACTGAAAATAATTTGCATTTCCAGCAAGATGGAGCCCCTCCCCACTATGCTTTAGCAGTTCGAGAGTGGCTCAATGAACAGTTTCCAGGCACATGGATAGGCAGACGAGGTGCCATCGAATGGCCAGCACGGTCTCCAGACTTAACTTCTCTAGACTTTTTCCTCTGGGGTTATTTAAAAAGTAAAGTGTACAAAACGCCACCTGCAAATATTCAAGAACTTAAATGTAGAATTATACTAGAATGCAGAGGTATTACCAGACAAACTTTCGCCAACATTCGCGAAGAATTTCAAAACAGACTTTATTATTGTCTCGCCAATAACGGCGCACATTTTGAGCATTTGACAAAATAAATTATTTGAACACGATAAACTAATTAACACACATTTTTACTTCTAAGTCGCTTCTACGTCCATCGATTTAAAGTTTCTTAGTACTGTTGGATAGCAAATTTCATGCCGCTTACAATGATGTGTCACACTATGGGGGTTGCCATTTGACATATCAAAGTGAGGTTAACTGGAGGTTAGGAGGTGACCGATAAAATTTTATCAAATACGAAATTAAACTTCCCCCTGTATATCTAAATCGACGTGTTTCTTTGTTTTTTTGGTGAGTGTTTTTTTTTAAGATATTTAGGGTGGTTCGTTTTAAAATGAAAGCACTGTATGTCCTGACCAATCCAAGAATTCATCAATGTGAATACCTTAAAACTTTGTATTTTTTTCAACTGCTATTTGTTTATTATTAATATTAATTTCCTCAGGCTTATGATTTTTGTTGAGTTTAGTCCTAAATACAAGAATGTTTGTTTTATTTTCATTCACCAACAATCTGTTTCTGTCAAACCAGTCTTTTGTTAGTTTAAATATTTGATTTTCCCTTTCTACAAGACTAGAAATCTGGGATGCGTCCACTAACAAATTAGTGTCGTCCGCATATGATGTTAATCTGTATTGAGGGTTTTCTACTTCGATATTTAAATCGTTTGTAAAAATGATAAACAAAATGGGCCCTAAAATGCTGCCTGGTGGAATACCTAAACTATTTGTAAAATGCGAGATTTGCAGCTCACATTATCCTGTTCTATAACTACTCTTTGTGTCCTGTTACTGAGATATGATTCAAACCACTTTAGAGCATTTTTCCTGATGCCATATAGATGCATTCTTTTAAGAAGGATATTTCTATCTAAGCAGTCATATGCTTTCAATAAATCTAGGAATATTCAAAGTGCCATTTGGCCACTCTCCAAATAATTCAAAATTGCTCGCGTAAACTGGAAAATAGCAGTTTGAGTGGATCTTCTTTCTAGGTATCCATGTTGGTTTACAGAAAAAATGTCTTTCATAAATATCATTAGTTGATCACTCATCACCAATTCGAACAATTTTAAATAACCAGGAAGTATGCTAATTGGCCTGAGACTATCAAATGCATTTATGTCTCCGTTTTTTTTTATAAATTGGTTTTATTCAAGCCAACTTCAATTGATCAGAAAAAATACCCTCTCTGAGTGAGTTATTTATTATTAAACACATTACCTCTACAATCACTGGTATTCTGAGCTTTACTATACTAGTAAGTATTGTTCTATTATTATTGTTTTTAATTAGTTCTATATATAAGTCACCTGCAAGGAATATATATTTCTGTTCTTCTACTATTTCCGACAACATCTCCTCCATTTTCTGAAAAAATACACTTACATCGCCCTTGGGAGGGCCTATAAATTGCAATCACAATATACTGTCCACTTTTCATCATACATTCCACAGCCGCACATTCAAATTGTCCACTCACTGCAAACCGATTTAATTTTTTCCGGTTATACAAAGGTTTCCATAAAACACACTCTATATCTTCCAAACGGCTGAGCCGATTTTAACAAACTTGGGCTATTTAACAAGAGCTATTCTTGGGCTATAAATCTTAAAATATTTGAAGTTTCACATGTCGCCGCTAGAGGGTTCTTTTTTTCGATATTCCGACAGAAATGGTTAATTTTCTCAAAAAAGTTAAATGCATTGGTATAATTTTTTCTTTATGAAAAAGTAGCTAAATAATGCCTAAACTAGCTCGCGAAAACCACATCTCGATATCTTGTTCCTTACCTAATATTTAGACCAGAAACACAAATATATTTATTGAATTTTGCGGAATGTATTCAACACCTTCCAAAGCTCCATAATCCAAAAGAATTTGGTAAAATTACTTTTTATATAAAAAAATATGAACAGATTGATAGGAGGGTCAAAATATCGACCAAAAAATTAACTTTGGCTCGAAGTTTTTATTATTTTTTATTATTCTAAAGGAACAAAAAAAGGAGACTGTAACAAGATATTATTGCTACACGTTCCTTCTTTCATGTAAACTTTGAATCATGCAAAAATATGCATTTTTACGTGAGTTATTTAAAAATTAGTCCGTCCGTTTGGAAGTGTAAGTAGTTTAAAGCACCTTTTGAGATACGGGGCAGGTGCAAAAAATAGTCGGCGCATTTATGGCTGATTATTGCAAAAACTATCAAATTTTTGACAAAAGTGATGGGAATCATTTTTGCAGTTAATAAACTGCTCTTCATTTTCGTCCAAACAAGAATTGCGTAAGTGTCATATTTCGGGAGATATCGACCAAATTAGTTGAAAAAACGGATTTCCGGGCTCTTGAGGGCCATTTTCAGGCCCTTGCGGACATTTTTTTATCTATGATATTTTCAGAGGTTATTGTGTACATTAATACAAGCAAATTAAAAAAAAAATTGTGATGGCCCAACCTGATCTTCAGGTTTGAGGTTTCTTCGGACTTCATTTATTGAACTAATAGAACTTGGTTTAATTCTAGATCTCAGTACTTTAAGAGGTCGAGGTTTTTGGATAGGAACTTGGCCCTTATTTTATATATGTATTTTTGATGGGATAAATGTCGTACTGGAAATTGTTTTTCTAATTGACAATTTTGTTTTAGCAGATGCCGTTCCTAGCACAAGTAAAAAGTGTAAAGTTGTATCTGTTATTATTTCGGAGCAACCGGATAATTCCACAAGTAACCTAAACCATAGCTCACAATTAGAAACAAGGTAAGCATATACATGATGTTTCATAATTACATGCTAATATTATATGGTGTTTTTTTCTTTGTGCTCTCTACTGTTGAGGAAATTCGGGGGTTGCTTGGTAAATTAAGAATAAGAATGCTTCGGGGTGGGATAGGTAGCCTGTTAAAATATTTTTGGCTTTGCCAGAGAGGGTCTTGAGGGTTTTGGCCGACGCAATAAATTCTTCCTATGTTACGGGTAACTTTCCATCCTGCCTGAAAAAGGCTGTAATTATTCCGCTTTTTAAGGGTGGCGATCACGGCAATTCTTTAAACTTTCGACCTACAGCATTGCTGCCTACCTTGGCGAAGATAGTGGAAAACATTGTCAAGATGAGGATGATGTCTTTTATGAATGAACACAAACTTATGAGCGA
The DNA here is from genome assembly GCA_019359885.1 of Listronotus oregonensis. NCBI lineage: Eukaryota > Metazoa > Arthropoda > Insecta > Coleoptera > Curculionidae > Listronotus > Listronotus oregonensis. The sequence goes on along the minus strand of JAHBCN010008604.1, from coordinate 16,761 downwards.
ATATCAGTTTGCCTTTCAGGACCGGACGAGCACGAGCGATGCTATCTTTGAGTTTCTTGAGCATCTGTATTTCCACCTGAACTCTGGGGAGGCTGCCGCTGCGGTGTTTTGCGATCTGTCGAAAGCATTCGACTGTGTGGACCACCAGATACTGCTTTGGAAGTTGGAGGCATATGGATTTAGAGGGATTGCCCTGGAGTGGTTTTGCTCTTATCTGTCTGGGCGTGTTCAGACGGTTGTTTATAATGATGTTAATTCTGACGAACTCAGTACTGGGGTTGGTGTTCCTCAGGGTTTGGTTCTGGGTCCGTTACTGTTCCTCATCTACGTTAACGAATTGCCTCGCCCTTCAATAGCTGGAAGGTTCACTGTTTTCGCGGATGATACCACCATGCTTTGGCATGATACTGACATTAATCGGTTAAAGGGCAATTTATACGACTTGTGTAAGATAAAACAGTGGTGTGATTTAAATGTATTATCTTTTAATATTTCGAAGACTAATATCTTGACGTTTAGGTGTTACTTGGATAACATTTGTTTGGCAGATGAGTTGATCGCTATGCCTAATGCGAATACATTTTTGGGATTAACTATTGACACAATCTAAAGTTTGAAAATCACTTAAATAATGTATGTAATAAACTCTCTTCAGGTTGTTATGCACTGAGGGTTATATATAACAATCTGGACTTATCTATTGCGAAAAATTCCTATTTTTCACTAATCGAATCCCATCTTCGTTATGGTATTTGTTTTTGGGAATCATGTTCTCAACATCTCTTCGGATCTGTGTTTGTGTTACAAAAGAGAGCAATTAGATATATGTGTGGAGCCAGGGTTCGTGAATCCTGTCGTCCCTTGTTCGTCAGACACTCTATCTTAACCCTAACTTGTATTTATATTTTGGAGGTGGTCTGTTTAGTTTTTAAAAAGTATAAGGATGAACTGTCATTGCCAACTCATTACAACCTGCGTCAGACTTTTACTCTTAACATGCCCATTCCTCACTCTGAACTAATTAAAAGGTTATTTATTTACGAGGGAAAGAAAATTTTTAATAGGCTGCCTCTTTCATTGAGGACGCAACAGTGCCATAAAGGGTTTAGAAGACTGACAAAGAGGTTTTTAACTGAGAAGGCATACTACACTCTTGACGAGTTTTATAATGACAGATAGATGTGTTGATTGACTGGATAATATATAGAATTGACTGTTTTATTGTCTAGTAGTGTAAGCGTTTTTTTAGTTTGATTTTTGTTTGACTGCTCTGTAAAAATATTTTGTTGTTTTAACTTTGTACATCTAATTTTAAAAATGACTTATCTGTTTAATTGTATATTGTATATTTTATTATAGGTATTATAAATATGGCTTTGTCTACGATATTTTTGTGTCATTTGACAATATAGCTATTTTTTGACTTTGACTTTAGGTTATTTTATAAAGAAATGTTCGTATAATGGCGGTTTGCACCACTATCTCTTAGTTCACAATAACTAAGTAGCACTTAGTATTAAGGTTAACCTTAACGATTAATAGCTTTGCACAAGTTACACTTATTATTTTTTTAGTTAAGTATTAAAAATGCTGAGCAACATTGTAAAAATTGTCCAGTTTTGATCTTTGGTAACTGGAGCCGCATTATTAGTAGGGACCGGACATCGATAAAAAACCATTACAATTTCGAGTTTAAAATGATATAGAATATACCAAATAAAAATGCAATAAATAATTCAACTTCCTTTAGTATTTATGGTTTTTATTTTGGTATTTTTATTCGCTGTGATTTCTTGTAGAATAATACAAAAGACCTGGCAATAGTAACAAATTTAGGAGAGTTTTTGCAACAACAAAAGAATTAAACTATTATTTTTTATAATGCAATTATATAAATTATATAAAATAAATTGAAATTAAAATATAACTTTTTGTGTATATAAATTTACAAATATTTGATTGCACCTCTATTAGGGTTCATATTTATGCAGTTAACCCCACAAACATAGTTTTGTTGGTGGTAATGCAACTGTTCAAGTGCAGTACGAAAACTCTCCGGGCAGATTTCTTGTGAACTCGTAAAAACCAGTTCCGTTATATTTGTGCCAAAATAGTTCGTTATATTTAAACAGGTGTAAGTCGCTTACAGGCAAATAAATAATGAGTACGAGTAAAAAAAAATGAAGTTGGAGTGGCTCCTTCCATATTCTACTTTTTTATTTGACAGTAAAATAGGTGTTTTTTTATCTTTGAACAGCCCACGAAAGCTGTGGCAAAAGCACTAACATACCGTGGGTATCTTAAGTGGGGTGAGAGGGAGTTTGTTTACACGGGACTTAAATATTTGGAGACTGGAAGAAGAAGGAAAATCTTTTGCGGGTAGCAGTTTCCATAGTCTGGACACTCTAGGGATGAAGAAACTACGAAAGCAGAAAGTTCAGGGCCTCTCTAGTTAAACTGTAAAAGGATGCATAAAAGTTGCACCAAGTGTTGCTCCGTTGGGAGCTGCCAGAGGAGGTATTATACTGGAACTCCTCTGAGCAGAAGCCGTGAAAATACCTAAAGAAGAGCGACAAATCCCCTACAGCTCGTCGGTGGGCAAGAGGACGAAGCTTTTCTGTAAGCGTGGGATTATTTATAAGATGAACAGCTCTTTTCTAAATGAGTTGTAGGAGACGCCATTCCACCGACATAAAAACAATATTCTAAAGAAGGTCTAATTTGGGATACATACAGAGTATACAGATTGGAAGATGAGAAATTCTTTCTGGCTCGAAAGAGGAATCCTTTTTTGAAGCTGCTGAGGCTATGGATGTAATGACTCTTTGTTCTACAAAACTTTGTCGCTCATATGTAACGGATGAGCATTGATAGACTTTTATCGCGACAGCGTACCTGCCTGTGTTTTGGAGACATTAAACTCTACAAGCTTTTTGGCGCCCGAATCCAAAATAGGTTTAAGGTTTTGTGAGAGAGACATCCGCATTGACCTACGGTTGGTTTTCAAATCAGGCTTATTGACTGGCCTAAGAAAATGGTGGAGTTGGAGTTATTTGTACAAAACCATATCAAATTGAGCGAAATGTTAAAGGTCCACAACATTTAGAAAATATGCAAAGTTTTTCGGGGCCATCCAAATCTACAGAACGAGAACATTATGTATCAAACGCATGGATTTGTGTAAAGCTTTTATTGCAGCTGATATTCTTTTTCATAAAATAAATTATCGGTCCACGAGGACATTTTTGGAAAAAATACTACCACAGAAAAGTACCAGACGAATCAACTCTGCATAAAACTATGTTGATAAGGTCTATTTAAAAACTATGGACAAAATACGACACAATCTGGAAGGAAAAAAGTTATGGCTTAGTGTCGATGAAACCACTGATATCAAGGGAAGATATGTTGCTAATATTATAGTTGCACCTTTAAGTTATCACGAACCTGAATACTTATATTTAATTAGCAGTAAATTTTTTTCTAAAATCAATAGTGAGACAATAACAAAATCTGTAGTAGAAGTATAACTTTACTACTGTCAGTAGTGTCAGTCACTAGTATTCAGAAAAGTGGCGTTTCGAGTAGTGCTGCATATATGCTGAATGCAGGACGACAGTTAAAAGAACATTTTCCCAAATTGGTTAATTTGACATGTTTAGCTCTTGCCCTACATAAAATATGCGAAATGGTACGTAACTTTTATCCACTTATTGATATTTTAGTTATTGATAAATTATAATGTGGTAAAAAATATTACCGACAGTTTACAAGATGATGCTTTAAGTGTGAAAAAAAGTAAAGAAGTTATAAATGCACCAAATGTTAAATCTGATTTAAAATTTATTTTTGAAAATTTTGGATATTTTCCGGATGTGATTGAACGGTTATAAAAACAAAATGCCCACCTAGTGCCTTCATTTCATGTATTTCAAATTACCATAGACAAGCTTAAATCTGTTCCCAATAAAATTGGTGACAAATTAAAATTGTATGTACAAAAAATCTTGAAAAGAAATCCAGGATTTTTAGAAATAAAACATATTTTTGAGGCACTACAAAATAAAAGAACTGACTTGTAAAAAAATATATATAATATAGATTAAGTTATTTATTTAATTTTAGAATATTGTTTTTTGGTATTTATAACATTATATATTTTAATATACTTTTAAAATAATTTTCAATTTACTCCAGTTACAAGCTGTGATGTCTTAAGGAGCTTTTTTAGACTTAGAGATATTTTAAATTATAAAAGATCAAAATTTTACCGAAATCAACTTTGAAAAGACGTTAGTTATATCATGTAATGCAAATAAATTGTAAAACACTTCTGTTATGTTTTTATTTCACGTTTTTTAAACTTTATTTATAATTAAAATATCCTTAATACGCACGCCAATGAACTTACTAGACATAAAAAACGTAGAGGGAACAAGCTCGTTCGAAATCCGGGCCCTAATTATTAGTAAAGAAGAAAAAGACAATTTGACAGAAAATTACATTTTTGTTCCCCAAAAAGTTCAAATTTGTTTCTTACACTTCATTTTTTAACAAAAATAAGGTTTTTATTTGTGTAATTGATAATTATTTGTCGTGTGCATTCATAATGAGTAGCAGCAACCGAGAAAAAGAAAATAGAAAAAGGGCTCCAACTTTTCAGTTAGGGAAAAAACTTTTATTAAATATAATCCACGATTATAAGCTCATAATAGAAAAGACTCCGCTTCAATATGATAAAATAAAATAACAAAAAAATATACAAGTTGTTTCTTTAACATTGCAAAAATTTCTACAAACGGACTTTTTGGATAAAAATATGAAAAAAAGGCCTAAATTTCCTAACTTTTGATCTATCGGTCTATAAATTATTAAGAAAAAGAAATTTGATTATTTTATTTTATAAATGTGAATGAAATGAATAAGGGCATAAAATTTGAGATAGTTGCTGATTTTTTCCAAGGCATTCTTTTAACAAAATTTATAATAATCTGTTACACTGATAAAGGGTTAAAATTTGCACTCATAATCATAATGGTTTTTCTATTCTATCACTGTATTGAATGCTGACTTCGTATTGTCGACATGTATTTGATTTGTTTACTCGAAAACGGCAAAATTAACAAACAAAATGCACTGGACATAAAAGTTTCTGTATAGTAAAGTTTTCAGAATGCATTTTCTCAATTGCAGAACTCCAACCTAAAAAAAAGATTAGGTTATTATTTAAAATTTTATTTTTAAATTAATTTTAAAAATTCACAACACAAATTATTTAACGCTTTTACCACCAAAACAATAAAACTTTCTATTTTTGAGGTTATAAAATTGCAAAAGTATTACTTAAGCCAAAGAAATCTTCGGCTTAAGTTAGTTTTAGTTTTAAGTGACAGTTAACCGTTAAGTGTATGTTGTGCAAACGAAATCTTACACTTAAGTATCACTTAAAGTTAAGGTTGACCTAAGTATCACTGGTGCAAACCGCTGTAAGTATACAGGGTTTGACCTGGTAATATTTAGGAAGGGTGATTTCTCTAAGGTCATTTTATAAAAAACTTTTTAACAAACCTAATATAAACGTAAATCTGGGAGTGTATTGTTTCCAAGATACAGGTCGTTATATTTTTTAAACAACCGTTTTAAAAAATAATTGAAATATTTTTTGATCGATTTTTTAATTTGGCAGTAGTAAGGGACCCTAACTAAATTAAAATAATTAAGAAGGTTGGCGTCAAGGGAGGAGGTACCTTAACCAAATTTGTTGACAAAAAATGTACGACACTCATTGTAATTAAATTTCGATATTTTTTGAGAAAAAGCAACTAACAATACATTTTTTTGTCTTTTAAATTTTCTTTAAATCTTGCTATAAAATGTCCATTTATCAACACAAATAAAATACAGTGTGTCGAAGTTTTCATGGAGCCACCCTTAAATCTCAGAAACTACTCGTGCGATCTTTATGAAATTTTAGTGATTGATAACTACCCCAAAGGTGACCTTGTCAACACAGTCAAAGTTGAAATTCGCCAAAGGCGTATGTTTTTAGGGGCAAAAGTATAGGTCGATTTTTCAAAATTTTACATTAGCAATTTTTTGGAATTTACCTAATATGATATTCTTAATGAGCACATTTACAAACCTCTTTGTGAAAGTTTTATGAGAGTGTGCGTAAAGGTATTTCAAATACAGATCTTCAAAAAACAACCCAAAAATATATTTTTATCTGGGAATCTTTTACTGATATCAAAAATTATGATTTTTTATTTTTTATTTAAAATAATGCTTTCTATCAATTTCTTTGAGTTCTGCTTCAAAATTCAAATTTTTTCAACTAGGCAAAATTTCTATCAATATATTTTTTGTAATAATTGATACATTATGTTTATTATTATTTCTTTTTGTATTATGTTAATCATGTGCTTCGTTTGTCATTTAGTTGCCCAGAAACAGATCCCAAAGATATGACGTCAATGGACACTCAATCCGAATATCATGATGTTCCTGATATGGTGGATATGGATATTAAGCAGGAAATAATTGATTCGATAAATGACCAAATGGAAGAGGAATGCTTGCCACAGTAAGTTTTAATCTGTTAAAGCCGCTTGTACCGGGTGTCCAAATAAGGAACGCCGGCTGCATCTCGTAAACTATTTATCGCACAGCGTTGGGGAAAAATATTTTTAGTAAAAGTAGTAACTATTTTTAAGTTTCTAAAACTACCGCAAGATGGCGCAACCGCAACGGTAAATTAAAAAACCCATTTTTTTCTTTAAAATTAGCTGGTATTAGGTAATATTTTGATAAAATCAGCAAAACCTTTACCAATTCTGAATCAGTTTGGTTAAGAACGTTTTGTCGTATTTTCAATATTAAGGGTGGGGGAAGATGATAAATAATGCAACCTTCAAATAGCTCTATCTCCCACATTTTTTATCAAAAGTGGTTCAAGTGGGTGCTCGTTTAAGATACTGGATACTGCTCTGTTTATGGCGCTGCTGCAAGGCAGTTGCCAGCTCTATGTGGTGGCGATCCTGGTGTTGTCTGGCAGTACCATTCCAGGACCCCCGAGCAGGTGTCTCTGCCTATGGGCCATTATAGTGTTGTGAGTCTATCCATAAATAATACTGAAAGCAGGCAGAAGGCTTCAAGCGTTAATATCCATGCAAAGACAATAAAAGTGATTATGGTTAGTTTAAATTATACACAGGCATGTTGGTAACATAAAAAACAAAAAACAGACAGGCGGGAGGCAAAATGAGATCTGAAGGGAAAGGATCAGAAAGTTGAGCATTATAATTTTATTCTATTATGATTAATGAAGTGCATGATGATTTTTATTGTGTTTTCATTTGGTTTTTCGAGTATTGACGATATTGATATGGGGGCTGAAAATTTTAATTTTAAAAACTCTTCATATGGGTTCCAACCTGGAATAACATTAATGGGACATTCGAAAAAAATGTGGTTAATTGTTTCTGGGTGCTCGTTTAAAAGAAAGTTTAAAGCTCTTTTAAAGGGTTATACCCAGTTAGGATTTTCTAAAAATCGCTTTTTTTCTTTTTGCATTTTCGGAATGTAATGTTAAATAATTTGGAAGATATTTCCATATTTGTAAGGACGCTTTAAAGCGTTAGAAAATAGATAAAGTAAGAACCGGAATAGCAGCTGTTTTCAGAGCGCGCACTACCTGAGAAACCCTATTACTTTTTTCGTCGATAACATCAAATCGACATTCTAGAACCTGCTGATGATGCTAAAGTACATCTTATGGCCCCGGAATAGACGACACCATCTAAGTTCAAAAAACTTCTTCTGAAACTTTAAAAGCGTTTATCCCAAATCGGTGTTTTCTAAATCGGTAATCAAGATATCTCATAAACGGCTTAACCGATCGATCTGAAATTTTACCATAACCTTTTCAGATATATTCCTCAGGGATTGATCGAAGGAATAAGATTTCCGACAATTTCTATTTTTTTAATCATTTTTTTGCTAAAATTTTGGTCTAAAAATCGATTAGTCCTTCGATCAATTCCAGTATTTATCCACTAACGGAATCTGACCTATTTTTGGACTTCAGATATTCCAAACTGGAGATATGATGATCACCGCCAAACGCCATTTCTTGGAGGACCTTCGGGAGATCGTCTACAGAAGCAGTGTAGACCAATATTTTTTCATGATCTAAATGTCGTTAGTAACTTCAAATCAGACACTATCTGAAAGATAATTATTACTTTTATATATTCAATAAAACCCCTTCCTATAAAAAATTATTTAAAAAATGGCCTTTTCGGCCTTGCAACTCCGTCTAACCCCTTAAATGTCGTCCTTTTCGATGTCGGCTAGTTTGTGGTCCAGCAACTAGAGGGCGTTATTTAAGAAAAACTCAGTTTGTCGAAAGTTTCTTGAGAAAAGCTAAATACAACGATATGATTTTTTATTATAGGTTAAGAAGAGAAAAAAATACCTCCACTCTGGCAAAACCGCGTTTTGATATTTGCATTCGTTTTCGAGTGATTTAAAAGTAACAAGTAACCTGTTTAAAATGAAAAATAATATTAACAATTAATTAAAACAATCTTTGTAACAGAGTAAAAGAATAATTACCATAGAGTAAAAGAAAAAAACAGGAAACTATTTTAAAGTTTGTATTGTATCCACTAGAGGACGGAATGAACAATCGAAAACATGAAAATTTGTTGATTGGGACATTTATTAACGCTAATTTATTAGTCAAGTAGGCTTGAAAATATAACTAAGAACAAAAAAATTGGAAAATAACATGACTTATTTAAGTTGACAGTTGTGAGTTTGTTATGATATTCATTTGGAATTCTCATTTTTTATGCAGATTAGATTCTAATAAGGCAACACCTATTAAAAAATTGGATTGGAACTGACAATTATTGTTAACTTAAATAATTCATGTTGTTTTTCAATTTTTTTTCTTGTTTTAATTCCCAAGCCTTCTTGACTAATATTTAAATTAGAGTTAATAAATCCCTTGATCACTGCATTTTTATGTTTTCAATTTTTCATTCTGTTTTCTAGTGAATACAAACTTTAAAATAGTTTCCAGATTTTTTTTTACTTTACGGTAATTATTCTTTTACTCTGTCACAAAGACTGTTTTGATTAATTGTTAATATTATTTATCATTTGAAGCAGGTTACTTTGAAATAACTCGAAAACAAAGGTAAATTTAAAACGCGGTTTCACCAAAGTCTAGATATTTTTTTCCTCTTTTACACCTACAATTAGGGATGCGACATCGAAGCCAAATATCGATGTTAAACATCGATGGCAACATCGAAACCTGACCATCGATGGTAACGATATATCGAACATACAACATCGATGTTTTTCTAACATCGATGGTACGATGCGATGGTTCTTTTATAGTCTATTAGCATTATTAGCATCCATAGCGTACCGCTAACTCTAAAGGCGCCGCCAAAAGAGCCGCGACACTATGATCTTTTAGCGAGTGCAGCTCGGCGCGGAATTAAGAAAGATTTATTATCAGGGGTGGCTTCTTATTTTGTCTAAAAAATAATTGTAAATTATATTAATTAATTACATAATATAATTCTATAATGTCTTATAATATTAATTCTAATAATATAGGTCTTAGTTTTTATACAAAATTGCAGGTAGTATGTATAAATAAAGTGCGAGATTCAGTTCACTTAAAGCAGTTTTAAACGTATGTTTATTTTTTTTACTTTTTTCAAAAACACTTCTTAAATCTTATATAACATTTAATTATTATTTATTTATAAATAAATAGTCAACACCTTTATGTCTTTACCAAACTTTAGATAACAAAGAAAGACACATCATAAAAATTTTTAGTATATCCTTAAGAGTCCATTCGCGCCGCGAAAATTGGATCCAATTTGGGGTTCGGGGCATAATGTTTTTCTCAAAAACGGTATAAATTATCGATAATTTTCAAAAACTATAAGAAAGCCAACATTAAAATCTAGGCTTCTGCTGTAATAGTTTTTTAAATTTGGATTTAGTTTTTAATATTTCCTTGAGTGAAAGTCACCTAGAGAGAAATCGGTTATGTTTAGATATTATTTTTTCTTAACTCGACTCATATTTCAAAAATTAGTCACAGCAAAGGCATAGATTATTTCCTCACCTTTAAAATGGTGTATAATTTATGTCATTTAAGTGAAAAATAGTTACCGAAAAACGTTATCTCCTGTAGGCTTGCAATCGGAAACAACATCGCATCGATACACCGAATTTGGAAGAACCTAAATAAAATATAATATTTTTAATGCGGCTATACGAAAATTCTGGTAGTGGGAGTTTGTTAGTCTCCGCCCACCGTCTCCGCGTCCTTTCGCCCGACCCCTAAGGTGTAGCGTAAATGCACTCTTAAGATTATTTGTTTTTAAAAAATTGTTATTTTTTTTACCTTTGTAAAAATATCGATGTTATCATCGATGTTATTATGTTTTGATACTCGACCATCGATGGCAAAACATTGATCATCGATCAACCAACCATCGATGTTTTTAGACCATCGATAAACATCGCGCATCCCTACCTACAATAAAACATCATATTGTTGTATTTAACTTTCTAGACAAAATCTCGAAAAACTGAGTTTTTCCTAAACAACGCCTCTAGTTGTTGAACTACAAACTAGCCCACACCGAAAAGTACGACATTTAAAAGAGCTTTAATTTTTTTTTAAACGAGTACCCACTTGCACCTCTTTCGTTAATAAATGTGGGAGATATTTGAAAGTTGCAGTATTTATCATCTTCCCTCACCCTTATTATTGATTCGGAATGAGTTAGAGTTTTTGCTGATGTTATCAAAATATTACCTAATACCAGCTAATTTTGAAGAAAAAATGAGTTTTTTAATTTACCGCGCCATCTCGCGGTAGTTTTAGAAACTTAAAAATCATTTTAGCTATTTCTCTTGAGCACTTTTACTAAGTATATTCTTTCCCAACGATGTGCAATAAATAGTTTCCGAGATACAGCCGACGTCCTTTCTTACCCCCTGTACCTTACATTGTTATCGTATATAAAAAAATCTTCTATATTTAGTAATACTGTAATAGCTTTGACTACCCGGATTTTCGCGACCTATCGTTAAGGGGTAAATTTGGCCAAAATTCTCCCCCGCGGAGCCACCCCCGGCATCGTGGGGGTATTTTAAGTTCAGTGTTTGGGATCAGCGCGGTCGAAAACCCCAGGGGAGTAACTCTGGTCCGGATTCTCGCGTCCTTTCATGCAGGGGTAATTTCGGCCAATTTTGGCCAAAATTCACCCCGCGGCCACCCCCGAGCATCGTAGGAGTGTTTTGAGGTCAAATTCGAAATCAGCGCCCTTGAAAACCCCAAGAGTAATTTTTACGTTATTTTACATTATTTTATCGACTTAGTATATTTTTGAAAGAATTATGCAATTTCGGGGATGCACTTAATGCACCCGAGAGGCACTATAATGGATTCCTGGTGCTTTCCCGAGTAAGATGTCGAAAACCGCACCCCGATCCGAGTTGGCTGGCAAAATCGATTTATTTTCGCCTAAATTGCTGTATTTTTCCTGGTCTAGTAAGCGACACTGGTGTATTCGAGATTCGAGAATAGACCGCCTGATCTCGCACTCGCCTAGCAAGACCTTGAAAAATACGAGACTAAAGTGAAACTTAATTATTTCCGGTATATATTTGTATTTATACTTTAATTCTTATAGGTCTGATGATCAAGGCAATGTTATTGAATATGTACATTTATTGGATGACATAAAAAGTGAAAATATTGAAGAAGAAGTTTTATTCCTTGACGACACGACAGGGCAAATAGTCAACATGGAATCTTATGAAAACGAGTAAGTAAAAAATGAAAAATGGTGCATTTGATGACGTATGTCTAGTTCAAGTCATATTTATTTTTAATAATGAAAACATTTTTTTATTAAGTGCAGGTTCCTTTAATGAATATATAAATACAGGATGCAGGGTTGAGAGGATTAAAATCAATTGATTAAAATCATTATTTCAATCAGTATGATTAAAAAAAAATCATAAGCGATTTAAAAAATTAGTTTTAAAATTTTAACACTTAAAATGTATTTGTTTATACAAAAAATTAGACCCAGACGCATTTTTATGTGGTATTAGTTATTATTTTATAATAATTTTCGAAAAGAACAGCTGGTTATTACAAAAATAAAACTTTTAAAAAAGTAAAACTAAAAAAACTTTTGTAAAACAAAAAATGCTTAATTTAAACAAAAAAAATATATATATATATATATATATATATATATATATATATATATATATATATATATATATATATATATATATATATATATATATATATATATATATATATATATATATATATATATATATATATATATATATATATATATATATATATATATGGGAATTCTCAAAAAATCGAAATTGGGGTTTCTCCAGACGTTTAATTTTTTTCATTTAATATCGATTTTTTTGCACAAGTCGTAGTTAATGTCAATTGATTAAAATATTATGATGGTTCCCAACTTTTCAGTTTGAACCGAGATTTAAAAAAAATAAATATTAAAATGAGGGAATGACAGGTTAGTGAGGATGATGTTCAATATGATTCTACTATAAAAAAACTCTAAAATGCTTCAATTATTTTTTTTTTGGAAAACTTTGTTTACATATATCACTAATGTAACAATTTAACTATAACCAACAAGAAATATTGATTTATCGATATACAGGGGTGTCTACGTAAGTTCCACTATATGAAAAAATTTTTTTTATCAATTTTATGAAAAAGTTATTCTTTATAAAGTTCTACATGTTCCAAAACCTTAAATTCAATCATCAGATATCAATTTTTTTTCATGTATAGAGGTTGCTAAAAAAATATGAATTTTTCAGGAGTAGAAAACCCTTTTATTTTTGACAATATCAAAAATTGTTATTAAGGAAAGTTAGTCGGAACTAAAACTACGTACAAATATGCAATTACATCCACATACATAAAAAAAAATCTTTTTTTCTTTTTATCTATGCATTAACAATGCAAATGTAACTGCAGTTACGTGAAATTTAGGATGCACGGATAAACAACGCTTAAACGTTTAACGTAACTACAGTAAGATTTGCATTGTTATTGTTTATATTCAAAAGTATCATTTTAAATTTTTTTTTTCTTTGGAAATTTTCTCTTTTAATTTTCCAAATATATTTCATATTATTATTAAATCAGTCTAGAACTCTTCAGATGAAAATATTTAAAATCAAAAAAAATATATATATATATATATATATATAAAGCAAAAATTAAAAAAAAAAAAAAAAAAAAAAAAAAGAATTCAGTATATAAATCTATAAAACATGTATTGCGTGAATATAAATTAATTAATAATCTATAAAATTTTTTAAAAAGTCCCGCAGTCGCCCTGCCATGCTGGAAAATCAAATTGTTTTTTTAAATTGGACACTAGGAAAAGTTTCCCCGAATGTGATTAGCGATTCCATATCTAAAGTTAGGTTTTATGAAAATACATTATTCCCTCACCATGATCATTCCCTCACCCAAAAAAATTTATAAGGGAATGACGATGAGGGAATGACGAAACAAGAAATATTGTCATTAACTCGGCAACATAACCTTAGTTCTATATGGCCGTAAAGTGTACTCTAGTACTACCGAAACATATACAAATTTTGCTATAAATATTGTATAAATAAGTGGTTACCTTTTTAAAAAATGACGTGAGGAATGATTCTTAAAAATGTAATATTAAAAAATATACATTACTAACATTGTTTTAACAAGACATTTTTACCAACGTTCCAATTTTGGGTGTGAGGTAACTACCAGGTTGTTAACTCAAAAGAAAAAAAACGGGATTCGGAAAATTTCCCAAATTTTGCGACAATCACGCTGTTTTAAAACAGTGAGGAATGACAAGTTTTTAAGGACAAATTTTAAAATATATTTAATAATACTTCCATTCACTTTTAAAAATATAAATTTTTGTACTTACAGCCAATACTATCAAATATAAGTTAAATATAATATAATAAACAATTTCTAAGAAATTGTTTGTTTTAATTTTAAGATTCCATTTGAATTTAACAGTTGGGACATAGTGGGGAATGACTTTCGAGGTACTTTCTTGAACGTATGTTTTTTAATAATCATATAAAAGGTGATTTGTTTCTGTTTGATACACCTATTAAAGTAGATTCATTAAAAAAATTATTTATATATAACGAAAATCCCCGCCTTTACAAATCATTAAGGACATCAATTTCGTTTTTTTTGAGAACTAGCCACATATATATATATATATATATATATATATATATATATATATATATATATATATATATATATATATATATATATATATATATATATATATATATATATATATATATATATATATATATATATATATATATATATATATATATATATATTTATATATATATATATATAAAATATATAATAGTATAAATAGAGGTTTTGAGGTTATATAATTTAATATAGAAAATGGTTTTTGGGCTATGGCCCAATTAAAAAAAAAATACATAGTTAGGGGTATGCTTTAATTCCATTAAAAATAAGTCCTTATTTTAAATTTCGCCCACCCTGTCGGGTTGCAAAAAATACTGATTCAGAATTTTACAAACCCCGTGCTAATGGATGGCCATTTTCTTTTGTTAAATGGTTCTGTTTGGATTTTGAAATCATGGCCATGCCCACCTAGAGGACTTTATTACATTATTTAAATTGTTTAATTTAGCATTTTTCGTTATAATATCTTTGCATTATCATTAGTTGCATTGGGATTAGTCTTGTTAGATGGCGAGATAATTTAAATCTTTCTTTACTTTTATAAAGGATAGTTTTATAGACTTTTGAGAGCCTTCTCAGTCGTGTCTTCGCTTACAGGGATGTGACCATCCCCAACAAGGGTGAAAATGTAGGACTTAGCCACACCGGGTTTCCATCCTTTGGAAACCCAATTTTAATGATTGCAAAAAACATACCTACTACTAGAATTATTATTATTTTTTTTGGGGCCATATGTCCAATTTTAAGTTTTAAATTCAAAAGATTTTAATACTTACACCAAACAAAAAACTATCTGTTACAAAAAGTATTATCCCACTTTTTGGTTTATACAAAAATAAATAAACAAAATCTTTAAAGAAAATTAACTGACATCGAAAAAAATTCTTAAAATAATAAAATAGGATTTTTTATATATCCCAAATGACCTACTAAAAACGATATCCAAAGTGGGTAGGAAACAAATTAGGACCAAATTTTTTTAATAGGTGCCAGCAATGCTAAATATAAAACTTAATTAAAATAAAAACGATGGCTTTGCTGGCACCGACCTTAAAACAATTTTAGGTTCCTAATTTGTCTTATTTCTACTTTTAATTTTATTTTTGTTGGTTAATTTAGAACATTTAAAAATATGTTTTTAAATGCGGTTTCATTTTTTTTAAGTAACGTTTTTATTCAAACTAAAATTTTGAAACTAGTTTATCTCATATCCAAATGTATTGAATACGGTCTGCCATGTCTTTATTGCTTGAGAATTTTCTCGAACCCGTAAAATGTCCACTTGAAAGACAGTTTGTATTTTAAGTTTCCGCTTTTAAAAGATCGGTTTTTAAGGAATGCACTTCAACATTATTCTTGTTTTTAAACCATTTAAAATGAAATACTTTGTAGGTGACAAGACTACTTTTGGCCTTAAAAACAAACTAAAAATTATTTTTATGTTTGACACTAATTAATTATGTTGTATTTATAAAACAAATTTTAGATTTCTCTTGGTAAAAAATGTTTTTGTTCTTTTAAAATTAAAATTAATTTGAAATAAATGTTGCTAACCCTAACCAAACCACACAGAAATTTTTTTAAAATTAGATAACCTTTAAACCTTTAACATTTATTGCAACTTATTACATGTCTGATTTTTTTACCATATTCGATTTTTTTTTTAATTTTTTGTTTTGGAAAAAGTTAGTTTTTTTCTATCTAAGTTATTCTGTTCTCTATAACTCTATAAAAAAACTTAAAATAAATGAGAGTTAGTCTCAAGCAAAAAAATCTTATCAAATAATTACTAATTTCTGGCTGACATTAACGATAAGACCATGCTCCCTGAAAAAATTAATCCTCAAACATCAGTGTTTTAAATCCTTAATCAAAGTTGTAGACTTTAAAAAAATCGTTTTTTTTTTAATCCGTGTACTAAAAACTAATAATCCAGCTTCAGAGTAAAAAAGTAGCACTCGAACTCTCCGAGGATAAAGATAACTTTACCAGTAGCATTAAAGCTTTTATTTTCTTAAAAGCACTTTTAATACAAAAGTTATAGTTTCCTATTCTTTCCGAAACTATGTCTACCCACAAGATAAAACTTTTACTTTTCCTACTCATTTTTCTATCTTTTATACTGCAACGAATCTAAACGATTTTAACAATTTTACTTCTTTTTAACATAAAAAGATTTTTTATTTTTTATTGTAGACTTATTTTTAGGAAGGCCATTATTTATTTTTATTTAAAAAAAGAGCTTTAGTTAAACCCAGCTGTTTTGTTTTTCCTAGAACCAAAATGTAGTACATTAGGAAAATACGTTTAAAGCCTAATCCCTAGTTTAAATATTTTATAAAGCTCTATGTTTAACATACGGAAATATATCAGGGAAAATTTTATATTAAGTTTCCAATATT
>JAHBCN010008603.1:0-37967 GCA_019359885.1 Listronotus oregonensis | reverse complement strand
AATAATTAAAATAAAGGACAATTAAGTTGTGGTAAATTTTTTTTAAGTGAAAATTTATAAATCCTTGTAACAACCAAAAAAAGTTTGTTACAATGAGTCATTTATTGAACATCCCCCTTTTTTTTTACTATTCTTTTCCATATATAAAAAGTATAGCAACTAAAAAACCCCAAATTGTTTCATCGACAATTCAATACAAATTGCATTTAAACCCTAAAACAAAAGGAAAGCTTTTACTAAACTTAAAGACAAGGATGACAGTTTGAAAAAACCGTAATATATAGTTTCCTTCTCTGAGTGGATGGCGTATATATAGGACAAACGTTTAGGTATCAAAGATAGATTAACACAAAAAAAAAAGAGATTGTAGATTAAAAAAACTCTTGTGCATTGTCTCAACATGTAATCAACTATTTTTAATTTTGAAAAAAAAAAAATTTTGTGTGTGGAGGAAATTAAAAAAAAAGAGTGGTTCTAGAGATGATAGAATCTATAAACATTCTAACAGTATAAAAAAAAAACTGACATTGACAATCTAAGTGTTTTTTACACTAACTTACTAATTTTAACCTAAAAAAAAAGAAAACAATGTTCCCCAATAGTTCTTTTCATCAAAAAACATTTAAACAATAACTTTAATTAATTAATTTTTTTTAATACTTTTGTTTTTTATTCTTTTTTTTTTTCTTTCTTTCTTTCTTTATAACCTAACATTCCTTTTTTAAGAACCCCACTTTATGTTCAGTTGAACTTCACTTAAGAATGTAAGTTGGCCCTTTCCCCTTTTTTTTTTTTTTTTCCTCTAGTGTTAACACTTTTATGCTACACGGGGCATAAATATAACTCTAGGATAATTGTATGGAATGCTTTGGGCAAAGGGCTGTAAGTAAATCTTAAAAAATAAAATTTGGAATAGATAAAACATCATCATAAATCTTAATTTTGTTTTCGGGGGCACGTACCTGCCCAGACACACACACACTCACACATAAAACACTAACCCTTAGGTGACAGATAAGGGGGTGCACATACACTAACATATACACCCATAAACACACACTAACCCTTAGGTGACAGATAATGGTTTCCCCATACCCACACACACGCACACACACAAAACACTTCCCTTTTTGGTGACAGATGGGGGATACCTACACACTCACACAGACATACACGCACATAAAACATGCTTTTATGTGAGAGATAGGTCCTGATCATTAAACACTACATATTTACTTTTTAAATTTTTTTCCATCCTAATTTATCCTTTGATATTACGTACACATTCAGTCATAAGAAAATTATCTTCCAGTTAAGTTAACTTTAACCTAGATATCGGACCTTACTGCATTCCAAAAAAAAACAACCAAATAAATACATATTAAATTAAAAAAAAGGAAAAAAACCCGAAACGAATAAAGTGGTATAGAAATCCTTCATTTGTACTAGTCTTACATTTAACAACAATAAAATTTTTAAAAATGTATCAGCTTTATTATTAAAACATTAATATGAATTTTTCAAAAAAAAAATGATATCCGTTCCATACATTTAAAACTCAGCTGTTGTTGATGTTACCCTTCTAAATAATGCATTTAGTTGTAAGTATACCTAAAAAATATATATATATATATATATATATATATATATATATATATATATATATATATATATATATATATATATATATATATATATATATATATATATATATATATATATATATATATATATATATATATATATATATATATATTTTTATATATATCCCCAAGACAGTCCCAAAACAGCAACCAACCACCTCCTTTTCCCAGGTTATGAACTCATTTCATTTTTCGACCCCATGGCGGCGTTTGTGCTTACTTCCCCCAAGGGGGGGCTTGTGTTGGGGGTTTTTAACCCCCGAATCGGGGGCCCGATTTTTGGTTAATTTCCCCTTTTGATCTTCTACTAAATTTATCTGCTGTATATTCCGGCCCCCCTCTGACAATTCCTACAACGAGTTCTTTGATTTCCTTTCAATAAAGATCGAAAAAAATTATTTCCCGGTTTCCATTGGCCAAGAATCTTCCTGGGGTTTTAATGTTCATAATAAGGATTGGCTAGGCTCCACAAAAACTGATACGCAAGGCAGAGGGGCAGAAAATTTCCAGTCAGCAACTCGCTAAATTTCAGATCTTCTACTAAATTCATCTGCTGTATATCCGGTCCCCGTCTGACAATTCCTACAACGAGTTCTTTGATTTCCTTTCAATCAAGATCAAAATTTATTATTTCCCAGTTTCCATTGGCCGAAGTAATCGTCCCCCGGGATTTTAGTGTTCATAATAAGGATTTGGCTAAGCTCCACAAAAACTGATACACAAGGCAGAGCAGCGAAAATTTCGCAATCAGCAACTCCCAAACTATTTGGAACCTCCTCTTTGGGGTTCCCACCATAATTTCCCCTTCCTTTCTTCTTCCACCCCCGAACTCTTAACATAATGCTTTGGCCGCTTACCAGGTTTGGTCCCCCAAATAAACTCCCTCATTTAAGGAACTGGAACGCCCCCCAACCATCGACCCCTACTTCGGCCGACGGGATGGCCCAAGAATTTCTTTGCCACTCCCCGGGTTCCTCCCCTGCTTTTCTAAAGATCCTTCAAAAAAATATGTAAACAAATTCCAAACAATTCAACTGGCATTGAGACCTATATTCCTCACACTAAAAAAGAACCCCATAACTTCAAATCACAAACCTGGTTTTCTAAATCCTGTGACAAAGAGACTTTTAAAACTTCAAGCCCACAAAAAGTTTCTTCAAAACCCCAGTCCCGAAAATCGACAGGCTAGCATCGAAGCAAGAAATCAGTATAATCAGACCATCTCAGATGCAAAAGACCCTTTTAACAATCGAATAAAAGATAAAGTTCTCTCTTGCTCAAATAGCAATAAAGCTTTTTGGTCCTTTGCCAAAAATATTAGTCAGAACTTTTGCACAAATTATTTTCCACCCCTGATCTCTGAAGATGAATTGTCCTACCTCCAAAGGAAAAGCCGAACTATTTGCCAAACAATTTGCTACCAATTCTACGCTTGATCCTCCATTAATCTTCCTCTTCCAACAGTTTCCTCGTTTCCCATAAAATGTCCGATATAATTTTTAAAGTCAAACAGATCAAGCGTATTCTTTCTTCTCTTTAATACTAAAAAATCGTCTGGGCTGGATGGCATACCAGCAATCGTCTTAAAAAATGTGCTCCCGAGCTTGCACCCATCTTAACTCGCCTCTTTCGAATCTCTTACGACACGGGCATTTTCCCGGAGAGTTGGACAGCTGCACGTGTGCAACCTGTCCCCAAAAAAGGATCCAAAAAGTCTCCCTTCTAATTATAGACCTATATCTCTTCTTTCAGTTGTTTGCAAGGTAATGGAAAATTCATTAATTCCCAAATCTTAAAGTATCTGGAAAAACATAAGATCTTACATGATAGACAATATGGAGATCCACAGCTGATCTTCTTTCCTTTGTCTCACACAACTGGAACAAGTCCCTTGAGTTTCTTGGTGAATCCCAAATCGTTGCTCCTGACATATCCAAAGCTTGGGCTTCTTAACAAACTTCCTTCTTACGGTCTTCCACCTAAGCTTTACTCTTGGCTTTCCAGTTTCCTTTCTAATCGACGTATATCAGTTAGTGTAGATGGTCATTCCTCCAGCTTCTACCAAATAAACGCCGGGTGCCCCAGGGCTCAGTGCGGCACCCACGCTGTTTCTTCACATATTAACGATCTTTCTCTTCCACAATCAATCCCATTCTAGTTTTTGCTGACGATAGTACCCTCCACTCTAGTATTCAATTTCTTAAGCCACCGTGTAATTCTGATTTTGAAAACAAGCGCAGGTCAATGCAGATATCTTTTCACAAGACCTCAAACTTATCTTAGATTGGGGCGCCAAAAATCGTGTTCAGTTTAATGCCTCAAAACACAGTCATGTTCGCTGTCGCGAAAAATCTGCGAATGCTCATCCCTTACATATGAGCGGCCAAGTTCTGCAGAACAAAGAGTCGTTTAATCTAGTCGGCGTTACTTTTGAGAATAACCTCAACTGGCACAAACACATTTCATCCATAGCTTCGGCAGCTTTAAAAAAGATTGGATTCCTCTTCGAGCCAGAAAATATTTCTCTTCTTCCAATCTGTACACCTGTTGTATCCCAAATCAGACCCTCTTTGGAATATTGTTCTCATGTCTGGGGAATGGCGTCCTCTACAACACTTAGCCTTTTTGGACTCCATTCAAAAAAGAGCTGTTCGTCTTATTACCGATCCAACGCTCACAGAAAGGCTTCCTCTTCTTGCCCATCGTCGAGCTGTAGGGGATCTGTCGCTTTTCTAGGTATTTTCACGGCTTCTTCTCAGAGGAATTGGCCAGTATTATTCTTTTCTGGCAGCTCCCAACAGAGCAACACGTAGTGCAACTTTATAAGCTTCCTTTTACAGTTTAGTTAAAAAAAAGAGGCCCCGAACTTCCCTGCTTTTTCAAGTTTCTTTATTCCTAGTCCTAAAATCTTGAGGGTTCGGTCTGTGAGGGCTTTTTTAAATGGAAAAAGAAAACTTTTTTACTACGCCAAGCTTTCTGGAATGTTTATTCCCTTTTCTTAGGCTAAAGATACAAGATCTTAGTGAAATAAAGTAAAACCATTTTTTTAAAATTTACCTTGTGTGCAAAGTAAGTTAAATGTTAACAAAATCAACATCCCATGGAACTTTTGAGCTAGTGTTTTGCACGCACAATTAACATTATTTAGAGACTAATTATTATTACATTGTTTTCTTATAAAAATAAAAATAAAGGATTACTATACCACCACGCGTGGAGATTTTTAACTGACCTATGCGAAGTTACTTTTTTGATGTTAAACGTTTTTTTCCCCGGTTTTTTTTTGGAAAAAGAAATTCATTGGAAGTTCGTTACTTATCTCACAGAGGTAGGTGTGAAACGGAGAATGCGGTTTTTTGTTGTCGAAAACCTTTTGTCAGAAAATCCTTGTCTCTCACCCAAGGATTGACTGTGATTTAAAGAAACCTGTAGTTGTCGGTACGATATATCTAAATTATAATTTTATAGGAATCTGTAAAACTGAACAATCCTTGTCCGTCACTCAAGGACTGTTTTTGAATGAAAGGACTAGATGGCGAATATTTGCGGCTGGCTAAAGCTACATCCAATGCCACGTTAGATGGAGCTGCAGTCACCCGACAGTCCTTTTTGTCGAAATTGTTTGACCGAAATTGCTCTGTTGAGAGATAATTTAAACGTTATAAGTCTGATTAAAAGAGACAATGGAGAAAAAAAAGCAAAGGCACTAGATTTTATTGAGTCGACTGCCTGTCACTAGCAGTGGGCTCAACACTCAAGAACGCTTATTTTAAGATATTGGTTCATATTGTTAGGTATTAAATAGATTAAATTATTAAGAAATGGTCAGGAACCTCCACTGGGTGTTACATAATTGACAGGTTAAGACTAAATTTACAGATTTTATTGGTAAAAACAAGCAAGCAAACAAGTAAAGAGAAATGCAGAAAGGGGAATAATTTTTTTTTGTGCTTTTGATAAACACACTATGCTGTGACCCATACGCTGCAATTCCACCATCACATTGTGATGGAACCTTCATGGGCGTACCAGTGGCAGCACAGTGAGTCTCTCAAAGCTTTAATCAAAATACAAGTTGATTGATATCATTCAGAGTCATTAAGAAAGCTGTACTCATTGTTTGTCAATTTGTACCTAGTTTATGTGAGACTGCTCAAAGAAATGGCTGAAAAGTGATTTTTCTTTTTTAATTGTCTTTTAGGTTGGTTATGAATCTGAAGTGTTTGTTGATATATTGTTGGAGTTCTGGTTGTTTAAGTGGATAATATGAGAGTAGATAGCACTGAGTTCAGTGGTATCTTTTTCTTGTTTATCACCTCAGGTTCTAAGTGTATTTCAGTCATTTCCAAAAACAGCCTTTTTCTGGTATTTATTTCGCTATGTAGTGTTGTTGTGTTGGCGAAATCTGGAATATGTCCTGTGTCTAGGTTATGTTCAGCTAGAGCACAAGTTCTTTTTCCCAACCTACAATCGCTCTTATGTGATGTTAAACGGTCCTTGAGGACTCTAGAAGTTTGTCCTATGTAGACTTTATCGCAGTGAGAGCAAGGAACACTATATACAACTCCTGATTTTTTTAAAGGATTGTCTTTATCTTTTAGTTTTGTGAATAATTTTCCCACTGTTTTTGTAAATTTACGTGTTATTTTGATCATGGGGTTGTCTTTGAAAACTTTAATTATTTTATTAGATACTTGTGTAATTGCTGGAATTGAGTAGTAGTATACTGATATGTTTTGAGAAAGAAATGCACTGATGTCAGGAGAGTGAGGTATCACTGGGTTGGGTGAAACTGTGAGTGACCTCGTGTTATATATTAATTTATTGAGTAAATGAACCGGATATGAATTTTCTAAAAGTGTTTGATGTAGTTTGTTTAGGTTTTTTTTCTTTTAAAGATGGGTGGCAGATTCTTTCTATTCTAGTTTTCAGTCCTAGCACCAGGTTTATTTTTGTTTTTTCAGTGTGATACGAGTTATAGTTCATGTATCTCCCTGAATTGGTTGGTTTAATATACCAATCCAAAATAATCTGATTGCTGGCTGTTCTTATTAGTTTTGTGTCCAAGAATGGAACACTTTTTTCTGTTTCCTCTTCGATGGTAAATTGGATGTGTGGATTGTAGGCATTAAAAATTGTGAGAATTTCATCTTTGCCATTTATTGGAATCGAACAAACTATATCGTCCACATATTTTTTAATGAAAGGTAATTGAAAATAAAGCTTCGGAATGCAAGAATTTAAAAGATCGTCCATGACATACTGTGCAATTATTGGTGATATTGTTGCTCCCATTGGTGTACCTAAAATTTGTTTGTACCAAGTACCATCAAACTGGCAGTATATGGAATCAAAAATGAAGTTTACTGTATCAAGGAACTGTTTTTGAGGAACAGTAGTGAAATTAGTTATAGTGTTCCACCTGTTGATAATACTTGCTACAACCAATTCTCTAGGAATGTTACTGTATAGGGAGATTACATCGAGACTCACTATGACATAATTATCTGGCAATTGTTTTTGATTAATAAATTTTGAAAATTGAAATGAGTCTGAGACAAAGTATTCATTACTCTCACTATATGCCACGGTTAGAATGTCAGTTATAAATTTCGAAAGTTTGCTGTTCGGAGCATTGATTGATGAAATTATAGGTCTGAGAGCCAGTGTAGGTTTGTGGATCTTTGGTAATCCGTAAAATTTTGGTGACATTTGATTATATATTGTAAGAGTTTTAGCTTGTTCTTCAGTTAAAATTTTTTTGTTTTTTAGATTGGAGAAAATTCTATTTGCTTTCTGCTGAAAAGTTGATGTAGGGTCATCACGAAGTGGCAAATAGCATTGAGGGTCAAGTAGGATTTCTTTCGCCTTATGATTATAAGTATCTCTTAGCATGATGACAGTTACATTTCCTTTATCCGCCCGTGTGACTATAAGCTCCTCATGACTCTTCAGAAATTCTCTGGCATTGTTAAACAAAGTATGCAAATAACTGTTGTTTTGTGGAGCCTTGTAAAAATTAGTTAAAATGTTAGTGATTTTTGCTCTATGTATGTTTTTAAGATTTTCCGGGAAGTAATAAATTATGTTTTCAATGTCTGCTAGTAATCTTTTAATTGAAATGTCTTTTACTGTTGGAGGAATTGCAAATTTGAATCCCAATGCCAGAAAACCCTGAACCTCTCGGGGAATATCAACATCTGTTAGGTTTCTGATCCAGTTTTGTTGAGTTTTAATGAAGTTTTGGTTTTGTTTTAATTTTAAGTTTGAAATTTTTTTTAAATTGATAGATTTAGTATTATTAAATTTTTTGTTATAAGTGGATTTTTGTTTGTGTTTGAAATTGTTTATTAGTATTACCGGTAAACAATTTACTGGCATTGGGATTCAAATTTGCAATTCCTCCAACAGTAAAAGACAATTCAATTAAAAGATTACTAGCAGACATTGAAAACATAATTTATTACTTCCCGGAAAATCTTAAAAACATACATAGAGCAAAAATCACTAACATTTTAACTAATTTTTACAAGGCTCCACAAAACAACAGTTATTTGCATACTTTGTTTAACAATGCCAGATAATTTCTGAAGAGTCATGAGGAGCTTATAGTCACACGGGCTGATAAAGGAAATGTAACTGTCATCATGCTAAGAGATACTTATAATCATAAGGCGAAAGAAATCCTACTTGACCCTCAATGCTATTTGCCACTTCGTGATGACCCTACATCAACTTTTCAGCAGAAAGCAAATAGAATTGTCTCCAATCTAAAAAAAAAATTAACTGAAGAACAAGCTAAAACTCTTACAATATATAATCAAATGTCACCAAAATTTTACGGATTACCAAAGATCCACAAACCTACACTGGCTCTCAGACCTATAATTTCATCAATCAATGCTCCGAACAGCAAACTTTCGAAATTTATAACTGACATTCTAACCGCGGCATATAGTGAGAGTAATGAATACTTTGTCTCAGACTCATTTCAATTTTCAAAATTTATTAATCAAAAACAATTGCCAGATAATTATGTCATAGTGAGTCTCGATGTAATCTCCCTATACAGTAACATTCCTAGAGAATTGGTTGTAGCAAGTATTATCAACAGGTGGAACACTATAACTTATTTCACTACTGTTCCTCAAAAACAGTTCCTTGATATAGTAAACTTCATTTTTGATTCCACATACTGCCAGTTTGATGGTACTTGGTACAAACAGATTTTAGGTACACCAATGGGAGCAACAATATCACCAATAATTGCACAGTATGTCATGGACGATCTTTTAAATTCTTGCATTCCGAAGCTTTCTTTTCAATTACCTTTCATTAAAAAATATGTGGACGATATAGTTTGTTCGATTCCAATAAATGGCAAAGATGAAATTTTAACAATTTTTAATGCCTACAATCCACACATCCAATTTACCATCGAAGAGGAAACAGAAAAAAGTGTTCCATTCTTGGACACAAAACTAATAAGAACAGCCAGCAATCAGATTATTTTGGATTGGTATATTAAACCAACCAATTCAGGGAGATACATGAACTATAACTCGTATCACACTGAAAAAACAAAAATAAACCTGGTGCTAGGACTGAAAACTAGAATAGAAAGAATCTGCCACCCATCTTTAAAAGAAAAAAACTTGAACAAACTACATCAAACACTTTTAGAAAATTCATATCCGGTTCATTTACTCAATAAATTAATATATAACACGAGGTCACTCACAGTTTCACCCAACCCAGTGATACCTCACTCTCCTGACATCAGTGCATTTCTTTCTCAAAACAGATCAGTATACTACTACTCAATTCCAGCAATTACACAAGTATCTAATAAAATAATTAAATTTTTCAAAGGCAACCCCATGATCAAAATAACACGTAAATTTACAAAAACAGTGGGAAAATTATTCACAAAACTAAAAGATAAAGACAATCCTTTAAAAAAATCAGGAGTTGTATATAGTGTTCCTTGCTCTCACTGCGATAAAGTCTACATAGGACAAACTTCTACAGTCCTGAAGGCCCGTTTAACATCACATAAGAGCGATTGTAGGTTGGGAAAAAGAACTTGTGCTCTAGCTGAACATAACCTAGACACAGGACATATTCCAGATTTCGCCAACACAACAACACCACATAGCGAAATAAATACCAGAAAAAGGCTGTTTTTGGAAATGACTGAAATACACTTAGAACCTGAGGTGATAAACAAGAAAAAAGATACCACTGAACTCAGTGCTATCTACTTTCATATTATCCACTTAAACAACCAGAACTCCAACAATATATCAACAAACACTTCAAATTCATAACCAACCTAAAAGACAATTAAAAAAGAAAAATCACTTTTCAGCCATTTCTTTGAGCAGTCTCACATAAACTAGGTACAAATTGACAAGCAATGAGTACAGCTTTCTTAATGACTCTGAATGATATCAATCAACTTGTATTTTGATTAAAGCTTTGAGAGACTCACTGTGCTGCCACTGGTACGCTCATATAGGTTCCATCACAATGTGATGGTGGAATTTCAGCGTATGGGTCACAGCATAGTGTGTTTATCAAAAGCACAAAAAAAAATTTATTCCCCTTTCTGCATTTCTCTTTACTTGTTTGCTTGCTTGTTTTTACCAATAAAATCTGTAAATTTAGTCTTAACCTGTCAATTATGTAACACCCAGTGGAGGTTCCTGACCATTTCTTAATAATTTAATGTATTTAATACCTAACAATATGAACCAATATCTTAAAATAAGCGTTCTTGTGTTGAGCCCACTGCTAGTGACAGGCAGTCGACTCAATAAAATCAAGACACACTAGTGCCTTTGCTTTTTTTTTCTCCATTGTCTCTTTTAATCAGACTTATAACGTTTAAATTATCTCTCATCAGAGCAATTTCGGTCAAACAATTTCAACAAAAAGGACTGTCGGGTGACTGCAGCTCCATCTAACGTGGCATTGGATGTAGCTTTAGCCAGCCGCAAATATTCGCCATCTAGTCCTTTCATTCAAAAACAGTCCTTGAGTGACAGACAAGGATTGTTCAATTTTACAGATTCCTATAAAATTATAATTTAGATATATCGTACCGACAACTACAGGTTTCTTTAAATCACAGTCAATCCTTGGGTGAGAGACAAGGATTTTCTGACAAAAGGTTTTCGACAACAAAAAACCGCATTCTCCGTTTCACACCTACCTCTGTGAGGTAAGTAACAAACTTCCAATGGAATTTCTTTTTTCCAAAAAAAACCGGGGAAAAAAACGTTTAACATCAAAAAAGTAACTTCGCATAGGTCAGTTAAAAATCTCCACGCGTGGTGGTATAGTAATCCTTTATTTTTATTTTTATAAGAAAACAATGTAATAATAAACTAGTCTCTAAATAATGTTAATTGTGCGTGCAAAACACTAGCTCAAAAGTTTCATACAGGATGTTGATTTTGTTAACATTTAACTTACTTTGCACACAAGGTAAATTTAAAAAAAATGGTTTTACTTTATTTCACTAAGATCTTGTACTTCTATTGTAGCCTAAGAAAAAGGGAATAAACATTCCAGAAAGCTTGGCGTAGTAAAAAAGAGTTTTTCTTTTTCCATTTAAAAAAGCCCTCATAGACCGAACCCTTAAGATTTTAGGACTTGTTGGGCGATAGTGGCGCTCAAAAGAAATTGAAAAAGCCGAAAACGAATGGGTCAAGATGTAATTGTTTTCGGAAAATGGACTTTCAAAGTTTAAAAAAGTTGTGGTTAGTTTTTGGTAGGTTTTGCATATTTACATTTTTTTAAGGAGATGTTCATTTACATCTTCTTTTTACTGTGCCATGTCAGGTTCCCGTAACGTTAGCGATTACTATGGCAAATTCTTCTTTATTTTTTGTCAATCTAAAAAGTTGCTCTGCACTCCGTATTCCCGTCCATCCTCGAATATTTCTACGCCACGATGCTGGTCGTCAGCCAACACCTCGATGTCCTTCTATCTTACACACCATTATCAGCTAGAGTTCATGGTATTTGTGTCCTCGTAATACGTGCCCCAAATATGATATGTTTTGGTATTTAATTTGGTCCAGCATTTCACGCGTTGCATTTGCTCTTTCTGCCTGGTTTGTTTGCATGGCCGTCCAAGTTATTTGCAACATTCGACTATGCCACCACATCTCAAAAGCTTCCAGCCTATTTACTGCAGCAGCTTTTGAAGTCCAGGACTCAGTACCGTACAGTAACACGGTCTATATATAGCACCTAGCAAGTCTATGCCGTATTGTCAGACTAATATTGTCACTCAATAAACAAAACGGTTCTTAATTTAATTTACATACAAATAATAAAAATTACTTCTTTCAATTTAGTTTTAAATTCAATTTAAGTAAAAAACCATACATAATTATTTTTGATTTTTATTTGTAATAAAAAAATAGTTGTACTTACCAGAAGATTAGGCTAAATATTCATTTTAAGAACACAGATTATTATGTTTTAAAACAGCACACAAGATTTCCCGGTTGCACACATTCCGTTTTCAAAAATATTGGTTATATTTGCACTACGGTTGTCGTAAATTCAAAACATATCGGCATATTTTCCCGATTTAAAAATAAAGAAAAATATCGCGGCCGCACCGGTGAGACCAATGTACAACTGACTTTACTTCACGTACGAGTCTTGTGGGTAGCTCTGTTGCCAAATGTTTTTCAACTTTGTAACTGGGGGAAAAAATATTTTAATTTTTTTTTATTTGTGGATTAAAACATTTAAAATTTAGTGTAATCTATTAATATATGAATCTACTAATAAGCGATTAAGATGAAAGTTTCCAATTGTTAAGATTTTCAGAAATGATTGCTTATAAAGTTTTAACTTTGACATTATTTAGACAAAAATATGTAAAGTTTTGACACATATGTCATATATTTTTTTTTTTTTTAGCTATACTATTGTCCATTTAAATCGTAATCATCATACTTTTTACACCCTGTATATCGTCCAAAAATGTATTGAGCAAGAAAAAGTGTATTCGAACAAAATAATACAATTAGGCAACCCATATGTATTATTTTGTTTTAATTTTGAATATTTATGATAAATTTGACGAAAAGTGAACAATGTGTATAACCCTGTTATTTTTAGGTTAAGGAGAATCTTTAATGTGCATAATAGCATTGTCAATTGATTAAAATAAAATATATAGGATATCTTGTTCAAAAAAAAAAATACATTTTTTTAAAATAAATCGAAAACGCGATGTTTAATTGTTTTTTTTTGTTAGCACCACGTTATTCAAAAATTATACCACTCTTCTATTTTATCCCTCAAATTTTTAATAGTAGATAAGTTAGCAATAATAGTGCTGACTTGAGTTTGATCATCCTGTTTAGTGCAAGGGTTAGTTGAAAATGGCTGTTTGCGCTTTTTACTTACGATTTTAAAATTAAGTTATGTAAGAATCTTATAATATTTTATAATAAAATTTCTGAAAGTTTGTTGACTATTTATATATACAATTATTTTTTTAAAACATTTTAGAAGTTACAATAAATTGTTTGGCATAGTTTACACAACTAAGACATCCGAGGTAAGTTATGGCCTTACGCCGTGGTAACCTGTCCTATAAAACAAATCGAAAATCAAATCTACCACCATACTGTTTTTGTTAATAAAACGTCCCGTTCTATTGATATAATATAAAAAAAACTAATATTAATAAAAAGATATTGTATTTTTCTAAAATATAAAGCCATGTACAACATTGTTTGGTATTTAGACCAAAAAGCAACCTCCAAAAAATATATTTTATGCAGGTAGCAGCAGATAATACAAATGGCGGCTATTTCAAACTTCAGAAAAATAAAGTGGACCTTTTGATGTACGATGTTTGTCTATAAGCTATAAATTAAACGTGTTTCTTATCGCGTATAAATCTAAATGATGTTCTGTCCTGGTTCGTATGTGTAATAACTAGGGTATTTCTGCTTAAAAACACCTATATCCACCGACTTTTACTAAAAGATTTTTTTTAATACGGAAAAAAATATTTTTGTTTTTTATTATAACATTTTTTTAATCTCGTGTTACTTACCAATAATATATTTATAATAAGAGCAAGATTTATTAAGTTTAAAATAAATATTTGTTAAATTTATATGACCACATTTGCATAAACAGTTTTGTAATATAATTTAAAAAATTTAAATAATACATATATGAATTTTATCTTTATTCTCCCTATTTAAGCAATAGTTTTAAAACTTTAAAATTTAACAAATTATTTTTTTGGTTATTAAAACTAATAACTTTTTAAAAATATTTTGTCCTTATTTATATATATATATATATATATATATATATATATATATATATATATATATATATATATATATATATATATATATATATATATATATATATATATATATATATATATATATATATATATATATATATATATATATATATATATATATATATATATATATATATATATATATATATATATATATATATATATATATATATATATATATATATATATATATATATATATATATATATATATATATATATATATATATATATATATATATATATATATATATATATATATATATATATATATATATATATATATATATATATATATATATATTATATATATATATATATATATATATATATATATATATATATATATATATATATATATATATATATATATATATATATATTTATATATATATATATATATATATATATATATATATATATATATATATATATATATATATATATATATATATATATATATATATATATATATATATATATATATATATATATTTATATATATATATATATATATATATATATATATATATATATATATATATATATATATATATATATATATATATATATATATATATATATATATATATATATATATAATAAATGTATAATTATATGATTTTGATGAATGGATTGGTAGATAAATCGCCTAGAAATTTGTGTAAATAATGTTGTTTTAAACTTAAAGAATATACCAGAAATTAAAAAGATATATATTATTTTACATAAAAAAAAAATTATTCACGGTTTCTAAGTTTAAAGTAAAACACATTTTTAAGAATTCACTAATTCGCAACTAAACATATTCGCCCAAATTAAATCCATCCGTCATTTTATGCTTATATCATGTTATAACTGCTAAACTTTTTTAATACCTGTTTTTCGCAAAAAGTTCATTTAAATTTTTTGTCTACTTCGTGCTGGCGAGAGGATTTACAAACACAACAGCACAAAAATATGGACAAAGTTCACTAATTCCCTGGATGCCGGAATATACATGCATGAATAGTGTGGCTGCAAAATGTCACATATTCATATTATGAAATGTTCCATTCATTTGTGCTCATTTTATTAATAGGGGTTGGAATGCTTAATACTGCACTTTTAAATATTTATGTAATAGAAAGATTATGAAAGAAGTTACTACTCATCGATTACCATCTGTATATCTCAAAGATTTTATACCAAGGATATCAACTAAAAGTAATTATTTATTTTAACCTAATTTTTGAAAATAAACCAAGTTTACCAAGTGTTCTTGTTTATATATTAACTATATTTTTATTAACCTTGTCTTTTCTTATCGTAATATGTAGCAATGTTTTACTCAGGATAGGGTCTTTGGGAAAACTAAAAAACTTAACATCTATGCACGGATTTCGTATAGATTGATTGTCAGAATTACAGCCCACAACACACCGCATTTTTATCGCTTTTTATCAAAAAGTAAACTACCTAATATAAATTTATTAAAAAGCCAAAAGAATACGACAGACGGCGTGCTGTCAACATAAGTTTAACACATCCAAACACCTAAATAGCTCCGAGTATAACGTTTAACATAATGCTGAAAAATAGCACAAAATCACGCGGGAAAAGTTTGGCCCATGAGACCGTATGCCGAGAGGGCTAATTTTCTCGAGTGACTTGTATGTAATAACACGTGTTCCATACAATATTTAATCGAAAACTGTCATATTATTATAATATAAAGTTAAAGTAAGATACATAGAAAAGATCCTTGAAATAAAAAAAGTTCCCTCTAGTATATTTCTAATTTGTCAGAGTATGTGACATAGTAAATAACAGGTGGATTTTTCTTGTAACGATGCAATGTTTTGAAAAAGGTTGCGGTTTTGTAACTAAAGTGATCGTTTATTTAAAAGAAATTGATGTTTGTTAAGGACTGAAAAAGTCCTAGAATGAAAAACTCTTAAGTTTATATAGGAATTCGGAAAGAAGCTAATAGACCAATAATCAACCTGATCCTAGAGAAATCAAGACAGTTTTACAATAAGAAATTTCGTAATATGGAAGTGTGGATGAAAAATAAAAGCATTCAATTGGTAAACGAAGAAGTTTAACTGGCATATTTCTTATATTTAAGTGAGAAACTTGCCCCTTCGTCATTATGGACAAAAAATTCTATGGTAAAAACAACCCTTAAGATATATAAGAATATCGAAATCTGCAGATATTAAAATATTAAAATATTGTAGCGTCCCTTAAATCAAAATCCAGAAATTAGACGTCTACGAAGGCCAAAGATTTAGGAAGAGCTGAAATTGAGCAATTTTTGCAAAAAGCTTCCAATGAATATTATCTCTTAGCCAAAGTAGGCATTTTGTTTTTCATTATAGTTGCCTTTTTACGTCCTGGAACATTTTCATATTTTTTACGTTTCTTGTAATCAAGGTTTTCTGTATAATATATAATTATATAACTTCTCGATTTCAAGGGGTCTTGATACTAGGCGGTTCTGGTGCCTATCCATGCGACGAATTGACAAAGTTGTTGATAGAAAACATCGAGGACAAAGGACAATACCTTGTTATTTAAATCCCTGAAATAAAAACCAATAAATCAAGATGCTTTACCATGGATTTGGGGTAAACCCTATTGAGTTAGTGATGCAGTATTTAAAATTACGACCAAAAAATGTACCCACCAACAGATTTTTTTAAAATTATCAGAAAGGGAAGTGTGCTTCTCAGTGTGTTGGTATAAATAAAATTTTTAAAATACTTAATGCTGTTTGGGATTGCCTGACTCTAATTTATATACTGGTCATAGCTTACGCCGCACATCAGCGTGGCTGAAAGCTATGTTGATAAATAGATATTATATATATTCTGATCTTTATTATAAACTTAAATTATTATAAAAAATATAAAGAGCTTCCGTATAATTATATTGAGCTTTTTTATAATAAATTAAAAAAACAGTAATTTGACAACCAATACTGTATACAATAAATGAATTGGTTAATTGTAGGCCTTTTAATGGGTAAGGTTAGTGCAAAAAAATATCTTTTTTTTTTGTTTAAACTTGTTTTTGGCATTAGGACTAAAAACTATTTAAAGGGGGTTAGTATATTTAATGAATATCATTGCGATAAATATAAATGTAAGAAAATATTTTACAAAGCCTTAACTCTACAAGCAAGGTTAATATTGTTATTTTTTAGCCAAGTTTAAAAACTCAAGTTTTGAAACTGGTATAACAGCTGTAAAATATACAATTTTTTTTTCGATACTTTTACCTAAAATGAATTGAATGATATTTGTTTTGTAAACCTATTTTTATAATTAATTATTTTTTTTTTAATGTTATAATATAACAGTTTTATATTTTTGAGTAATAAAAAAAGCCTTTATTAAAAAATACCTACCAGAGATTTTTACAGCCTTCAGTAACTTACACAGTAAAAAATTACACATTATTTTTTTGTATTATTAACTTTGTAAAACGTATTTCCCACGAACTAGAATGTAATGAGATATTAAATTATTAGCATTGTAATTATGGCAAAATACAGGGTGTTTGGAAAATGCGTTAGGAAATTTTAAGGGGTGATTCTACATAGAAAAATAATGTTAGTAAGTCATTTGGCAAAATGTCGAGATCTCCATGGTTACGAAGATACAGGGGTGCAAAGTTCAATTTTTAGTGTTGTTTTTCCGCTATATTACATTTATTCTTCCATCAATTTAGTTAATGTTCGGCATACGAACCGAGCTCTTTAGGTTCCAATATTGTACGTTAAAAGTAGTTCTTTTGAACACCGCTAGAGGGCACTTTACCTAAAACACAAAATGTATTTACTCCCTATCTTTTTTATTTAAACAGATATTGCAAATTCGAATACACCAGCTTAAAGACAATTAAAAACTCAAAAAAGAATGTATTCTTTATCAATGTCGATAAACCTAATCATTTAGCCACAAATCGACATTAAAGTTTTTATCAGTTTCATCCAAATTAACCATGTATTTAAATGAAATCAACTAATCAAGTCGCCTTGTATTATTTATAAGTATATTTATTAATAAATTTGTCAACAAAAAACTTAACACTAATTTAATATGTAACTAATCTTAATGGTAACTTATAAAATTGATTCTATAAAAACGGAAAAATTATAACATACTTTCGTTTCATTCATTTTTATACATTTTCTAATACTTTTTAAAATACGTCTTTTTATGCGAAAAAATATACCAACTGTATTTCTAATAATATCACAACCATTCATTATCCGTTGACGCAAATCATTTATATCATTTACCGGCGTCTTAAAGACTAAAGCTTTCAAATGGCCCCCCAAAAAAAGAAATCCATTGGATGGAGTGGAGCGCCATCCTGAAGTAGTCACATGTTTAATCTGGTTTGTAGGGAAACGTTTTTAAGCATGTTAGGAAGATTGTTTTGAAGAAAATTTGAATAAACCTGTCTATTTAACAGTTCGTTATAAAATTAGGTCCTATTAGATGATCTCCTACAATTCTGGCCCATACAATCAACGAAAAACTTCACTGATGCTGTTTTTCTACAATGACGTGAGGGTTTTTATAAGACCATTTGTGCGTATTACGAAAATTTGTAATCCCATCTCGCGTGAATGCTGCTTCGTCAGTAAACAAAATTAATTTGATGAACTGGTTATTTTCTTCATATTTTTCCAAAAGACTATTGCACATGTCCAGTCGTGAGTCACCCTCATAAAGTGCTTGAACCTTCTGAACATGAAATGGGGACAGAAGTTCTTCATGAATAATTTGCCAAGCTGTAGAATTAGCAATTCCCTCTTGTTACGCAAGATTCTTTGTGCTAATACTTGGATTTTCTTCTACTCTTTCAATAACTCTTTGTTCTCTTTCAACAGTTCTAACATGCCTTGGTCTGCCTTTATCGAAAAACCCAATTTTGAAAGAACCTATCTCATCAAGTCGTCTGTAAATGTTGATGAAAGTTCGTGCACATGGAGCATTCTTTTCTGGATAAGTTGCAATATAAATCTGCCGGGTCTCTTCTGCATTCCCATGTGCTTGCCCTTAACAAAAATGCATATCATGGTACTTAATATGTGAATATTCTCGTTCCATTTTATAGCAATGTATGTTTTTAACACGGAAAATTATTTTAAACTAAACAGTAATGCAATCAATATTTGTCAAATTTCGCAAAATTTGACACAAGCCGACTTGATTTGTTGATTATATTTAAATACATGGTAAATTTGAATAAAACTAATGAAAACTTTGATGTCGATTAGTGGCTAAACGGTTAGGTTTATCGACATTGATAAAGAGTACATTCTTTTTTGAGTTTTTACTTGCCTTTAAGCTAGTATATTCAAATTTGCAATATCTGTCTAAATAAAAAAGATAGGGAGTAAATATATTTTCTGTTTCAGGTAAAGTGACCTCTAGCGGTGTTCAAAAGAACTACTTTTAACGTACAATATTAGAACCCAAAGAGCTCGGTTCGTATGCCGAGAATCAACTAAATTGATGGAAGAATAAATGTAATATGGCGGAAAAACAAAACTAAAAATTGAACTTTGCACCCCTGTATCTTCGTAACCATGGAGACCTCGACATTTTGCCAAATGACTTACTAACATTATTTTTCTATGTACAATCACCCCTTAAAATTTCCTAACGCATTTTTCGAACACCCTGTATATCTATTAGCAATAAGCACTTTTTATTTCGTTTTGAAATATAAGGTTAGACGCTCTTATACTGTGTATTCAAAAATTTAAAATCCTTTTATATTTTGTAACATTTTTGCCAACATATAAGTACAATTTGTCTAATGGATAAAACCTTACAAAATAAGGATGTAAGCTAAATAAATAGCCTTACAAAGGCAGTACACATAAAAACAACTAACAAAGTCGTTAAGCTTATTTTACCTTTGTCCTATTCTACGTTTATATATAAAAAAATATATATGTTAACTATTTATTTAATAAAAATTCGATAATGTTTATGTCAATAATCAAAAATATTTTTTATCATAAACATTATTAGTGGAAATAATAAAAATATGCTTTTTAAAATTTTAAAAGTACGAATAAAAAAGTACAACATGTCAAAAACAAAAAAATAATAAAAATTAAAAGTATTATTTGATGCAACGTAACATTAGTGATTTAATATTTACTAAAGTCTGCTTGTAATTAAAAAAATTATATATTTTTTTACTTATTACAATAAAAAGGTATAACTTTAGTATTAAAACCTAATTATCTTTGATATGATTAAGAAATAATATGGGATATATTATCCAGGTCGATGACTAGTAACCTTGTTTTAGATGTCGCCTTCCCTTGTTAACCTTTTAACAAGGTACAATGGGTTACGTAATTAAAGTGTTTGCCGAGCCCTTTGTGCATCTAGTTTATTTAAATGACGAAAATTGAAAACTTTGTTAGACCTTGCAAGACTTGGCGACAAAAAAACTGTTTGTATCTTTTTCATTTCAGTAAGTCTAAAATTTTTTCTAAAAATTATTTTAGAGGCAACCAGAAAAACAAATTTATTTTACATTAACTTCTAGGACCACTTACCAACTTACTAATACAGTCTGTCAGATTTACTAAAAAAATGAACCGTGAATAATTAACATCATACGTGTATCATTAAGACAAGAAACAAAGCCCTAACTCGTTTTAAAAAATCCAAATCCCGTGCGCATTGGGATTACTATTATTATTACCGATGTTATTAATGCCATGCTATCCAACAGATGTTTTCAAGTCATCATGGGCTAAAAGCCCAGTACCCAAATAAAATTGAACAATGGCCTTCCACAAGGATCGGTGCTGGCTCCCCTGCTCTTCAGTCTCCACATAGCAGATATGCCCAAAACTACATCAAAAAAGTTTGGATACGCTGATGACTGGGCACTTGCTACAAGCCATAAAGACTTAGAGACTACCGAGCAAATTCTAACAAACGACCTGGATGCCCTTGGAAGATATTTCCGTAACTGGAGATTGCAACCCAATGCCGTCAAGACTGAAGTATCGTGCTTTCACCTAAACAACAAGATGGCCAACAACCAACTTAAAATCTGCTTTGAGGATAGAGTCCTCAGCCACAATAACCATCCTAAATATTTGGGTGTCACACTCGATAGAACACTAAGTTTCAAAGAACATCATGAAGACAGCTGCAAAACTCAGAACCCGAAATAACATCCTACAAAAGCTGTGCGGCACCACATGGGGTTCCACAGCGTCCACACTTAGATCGACAGCATTAGATCTAGTGTACCCCGTCGCGGAATACTGTGCACCGGTGTGGATCAACAGCTCGCACACAAACCGTGTTGATGTTCAACTCAACCAAGCTATGGGTACTATATCAGGCACAATAAAGACCACGCCCACCTACTGGCTGCCCGCACTGAGCCACATAGCCCCTCCATCCATCCGTCGAGAACATGCTCTTGTCAGAAAGTATAGAAAAATTAACGCTGATCCCGTTCTCCGCTCCCACGTTGGAATTGCCGGTGGAGATATAAATAGGTTTCGCTCAAGAAAACACCCCCTAAAAACTGCAAAAATGCTTGTCGAAAAAAACTTTAACATTACTGAACGCTGGAAAGAGGACTGGGAAAATAATGCGGCACCTGCCAAGCGGTGCATGCCATGCGTTACACGCAAGCCAGAGGGTTTCGACCAACCAAGACGAGTCTGGGCAACTCTTCAGAATAAGAACGAACTGTGGCAGATGCTCCGATTCACTTTTCAGGTGGTGAAAAATACCCTCCCCAAATTGCGACTGTGGCTACAAAAGAGTCAATTGAATACATTTGCAATCTCGATGTTTGTTTGTAGAATATAGTGTACCTACTTTGATTGTTTGTAATGTATTTTTATCTACTTTTTGTATTTGTTATTGTATTTATGACTTGCCTGTGATGTATCCATACGCTAAATAAATAAACTATAAAAGTATTAGAAACCAAACCACCCCAACAATAAGAAGAGAAAAAAAACTTCTTTGAAATACGGTTAAAACAGTCGTCAAGCGTCTGGCAATATCTGAAAGAATTCGGTTTTTGTGATCAAAAAAAGAAAGTTGATATTCCCAGTAATCTAAATAAACCAGATAAACTTAATTTATTTTTTACAACTACTGCGCCTACAGTAAATAATGAACGTCTTCTTGACTTGTAAAAGGAAAAAGTCAATAAAAGGGTGGCATCTAATTTGAAGTTTAGAGAGGTTTCTGAGGGCCTCATTTTGGGTATTGTCATGGGCATCAAATCCCGGGCAGAGGGAGTTGATTTTTTTAGTGGTCTAACTTTAAAATTAAGTTTTCCATTTTTATTACCATACTTTACACATATTATTAATTTTTGTATTGAACTCAGTATTCTCACAGCTCTGGAGAAAGGCCCTAATAACTCCAATTCCTAAAAATTCGTCTCCACAAGAATTTAAGGATCTACGACCGATAAGTGGC
The DNA here is from genome assembly GCA_019359885.1 of Listronotus oregonensis. Lineage (NCBI taxonomy): Eukaryota > Metazoa > Arthropoda > Insecta > Coleoptera > Curculionidae > Listronotus > Listronotus oregonensis. The sequence goes on along the minus strand of JAHBCN010008603.1, from coordinate 15,478 downwards.
CTACCCTGTGAGTCCAAAGTTTTGGAAAGGGTTATATATACTCAGTTAAATGAACATGTCGAAGCAAATAACATTCTACCCGAAACTCAGTCTGGATTTCTCCGGACATTTTTACTTCATTTCTCTCAAATGCTTTGGAATCATGCTCTGCTCAGTATAACGCGGACGATACGCAAGTATATCCATTATTTGATCGAGCCCACGCTGTAGATGGCTGTAATACCTTAAGTGAAGAACTAAATTTATTAAATAGATTGTCATTAGAACATTCCCTTTTGTTAAATCTCAAAAAATGCTGTGTAATGGTGTTCCTTCAGATTTAATGCGCATGTGTCAAGTTGTATTCAGCGAGCATTTGTTAGATTAAAAATACTATATCAAAATCGCCATATCTTATCAACACATATAAAAACGTTGTTATGTAACTTTCTAGTACTCTCCTTGTTTAACCATGGGGATGTAGTTTACGGAAATTGCCTCACGGCTGTGGATAAACGCAGAATTCAACATGTGTATAACTCTTGCAAAGGCTCATTCATGGTGTAAGAAAGTATCAGCATATCCCGCATACGTTGGTACAGTCCAATTGGTTAAACATGGAAGAGAGGAGAGAGTTGCATCAAGCATGCTTCTTTTATAAAATTATCTGCTCCAAACGTCCATCATATCTTTATAAGCGTATTGTCTTTAGGACCCATGTACATAATATTAATATCAGATTTCGTGAAAAAATAACACCACCATATCATCGAACCGTAACATTTGAGCGTAGCTTCTCATATAATGTGGCTAAATTTTTTAACTCTTTGCCGGGAAATCTAAAACATCTTTCACAATCTGCCTTTAAAGTACATTACACTAAATATATTTTAGGTAAGCTTTTTTTGTGATTATTAGTAAGAAATGGGTAATCAATCTTTTATTCTTTAGCTATTTTTTTGCCTAATACGCTTATATGTTTGTTTGATTTTCTTGAATACTAAAAGATACTTTTTTTTAGGATTATTTATATTGTTTTTGTTACGTAATTAATTTAAATGGTTGAGTATGATCAGGGACGCATTCAAGGATGCCTCATCTGAACTCCGCCTTTTTCTGAATTTAAGTTTTTTTTTATCTTTTATTGTAATATGTAATTCATTATTATTCAGAAATAAAGACATTTATTATTATAATTTTTTTTTCTTGAGTTAAACTTACTACATGTGGCCTGGCATCATGCAATATTATCCGTTCTCTGTTAACCAAAGCTGGTTGTATTACCAAAAATTCGATATGCAGTCTAATTGTTAGGCAATACAATTTACCTGTAACTGTTTCTCCTGGTTTTGTTAGCTCAAAATAAATATTTCCTATTTAAAGGTTAAAGATAATGTTGCGGTTTCAATAACACTATTTTTGTGGACTTTTATTGTTTTTAATTGTATATGACTTACAAGGTTACGCGTAATTAGGCATCTTCAACTCTTATCAAGTAAGTACCGGTATTCACTTGATAACGGCATAAAAGCGATATTGAGGCATGAATATCAAATTCTACTGGTTTTTCATTTTTATAACTATCAGATAAGTTAAAATTACTACTAAAAAATTTTCTAAATTGCCCTAACACTTATTGACTTTTAGAACGTCCCCATCCTCATTAGGACCTAAAAGGAAGCAACTCAAAACTTTTTTATGTTACAACTGCATCTTAAAAAATATATTCCCTGTTAAAAGAATACGATTTAAGCTACCTATAGTAACATAAAAATAATAAAATGAATAAAGTTGGTTAAATAAAAAAAACATATTATAAATAGCAATTAAAAATAGCTGGTAATTTAAAAACTGACCAAACCCACTTCAAAGTATTTAATAATTTTAAAACATATTTAATGTTTTATCGTCTCAATAAAGCGTAGAGCTTAAAGGCGTGTGGACTTTGAGACGACGTAAACTTTCTTACCATATATTTACTCAACCATTAAAAGTGAGTTAGCAAGTTGTCGCAATGAAGAGAACTTCTGGAAAACTTCGAGAACTGTAGTATGGTCTCCTTGGTACGTGTACTTGGCTTTTGCTTATTTTTCTTTTAGCATTACTTTTAGCCTAAGTAAATAATAAAGATTCCTGTTAAGTTTATATGTTTATTTTATTAAGTTTGGTTAAGAATGGTTTTAAATGACTTTTTATACGACTGCTTTAGAAAATGGGGTTTTGCACACGCTAAACAAGCTTTGAAAATTGTATTTTGCTGTATGTTTTTTTTGCACACGGTTCTGTCTTTCAATATGATTTATTATGGTTTTTTATTGTTATGTCAAAAATATAGAAAACTCAAAGTAGGCTTTATTCCATAGCAACCGTCATAGTTTTCTTGTTTTGTTGATTAGATACCAATTTAGATACAAAAAAATTTTGATTTCGCGAAAAAATGTCCGATTCTGAAGAAATTCTAAAAAAGCGAGTTTAATCTCGTCAAACCTACTTCCAACAAAGTCAAGAGATCGATATGAAGCCGAGTTACATCGATTTATGAAGTGGAGACAAGCAAATAACGTACAAACGTTTTCCGAAAATGTTATGTTGGTGTACTTTGAAGAGCTGTCGAACAAATACAAGTCTTCAACATTATGGAGCACCTTTTCCATGCTAAAATCAACCCTGAGGGCAAACCAAAATACGGATATTGGGAAATACCAGAAGTTGCAGGCCCTAATAAAAGAAAATCAGAAAACTATGTGCCAAAGAAGTCCAAAATTCTTAGCGAGAATGATTTTTGCCGCTTCCTAAAGAACGCTTCAGACGAGAAATATTTGCTAATCAAGGTAGGCATCACAGTTATTTTATTTATTTTATGGTGTCATTTTTTATAGTGAGAAGGTTTAGTAGGCAGGGGTTACCCAATTCTGTTTTTAAATAGTGCTAGTTTCATAAAGTACTTACTTAAAATGAATAAAACTAAAGACTTATCGGTATTTTTTCTTGTTTCAGGCAGTGGTGGCAGTCGGACTCTCTGGGCATGCCGAAGAGAAGAATTGTGCTTCCTTAAAAAAGAAAATATGACGGATTTTGGCAGCGCAATGTTAATTAAACTAGAGAATACCAAAACGAAGATGCCGAGATCATTTACAGTGTCAGGAAGTCTCTACACCATCTTAAAAAAGTATTCTGCCCTTCGACCTCCACTCCTGCAAACAGATCGTTTTTTTCTTAATTATCAAAATGGAAAATGCACTCGCCAAAACATTGGAATTAACAAAATTGGCGGTATGGCAAAAGACATCGCCAAATTTTTGATGTTGGAAACTCCAGAAGCCTATACCGGGCATTGCTTTAGGCGGTCGTCAGCCACAATATTGGTGAATTCTGGATCAGATTTGCTGGCTCTGAAGCGCCATGGTGGATGGAAATCCAGCTCAGTCGCCGAAAGTTATATAGATGACTCGCTTAGTAATAAAATGGATGTTTCAGAGAGGATCTCTTCCTCTGTGTCGTCTGTTGCGGCACAGCCACAACAGCAATTGAGTAATGAAGTGCCGCAAGAAAACTGCAATATGCCGACGACAGAGAACTGTATAAGCAAGGTGCCAGAAAATGTTGTCTCCATCGTTAAAAAGTCGATCAACAATGCGACGATTCCTGCAGAAGTAAACATTACAATTAATATTTTAAAATAGTTATGAAGTTTCCTGTTTGCTAAATTATAGTCTGTAGTTTCTTGTTTTCATTATTTTTGTTTTGCGTTTGTTTTTAAAATAAAAATTTACACAAAAAATGTTTTTTTTTATTTGCAGTCGTATAAAAAGTATCGTAAAAAAACTCGTTAGAAAACCTCTTTGCACACTCGCGAGACTTGTGGACCTCGACTTCGTCTCGGTCCATCAATTTGTCTCGCCCGTGTGCAAAGAGTCGTTTTCAAACCTTGTTGTTTAATATACTATTATTTTATTTTATCTTTATTTTAACTTTATTTTAAATACATACACAAATTATAACTTGCTGCTAGCCTTATTATAACATCTTGCCCGTAAGTATTTTAAGATATTTTTTTGTTATAGAACCTAGTAAGTACATATAAATATTTTTGCCGTTGACACAAAAAGCAGTAGGTTTAATTTTTAGGATGATTAAACATGACTTAGTGACTACCCATAAGTCTTCTAAATTTAAATTTTAGAATAGTTTAACAGCTATTGATTAATTAGAAAATTAAAAGGTAATCTAATTAGTTATCTGAAAAACAGACAATTGTAACATGCTGGAATTTGACCTAAATAGCACAAGCAGAAACTTCTTATAGCTATTTTTTTTATGAAGGATCTCGAGTGCTTACATAAAATTTTAGTACTAGGGACCGTGGGTGTCGGGTCTTCAGATGTTTAACCCAATATTCCTACTTCCGTAGATAATGTATTTTCACTTCATTTATAGATAATGCGGTAGTGCCACCATTATTCACGTCATTTAAGTAACACTACGTTTAAACTACTTGCATAAACATCTGAGTAATGGCATCAAGACGAGAATTACAGTTTAACGTGGTTTTCGAACTATACCTTACGACAGATGATATTTATTGGCAGCCACCTACCAGTTACTGACCGTGCCGTGCCTGGTGTTCCTTAACTTCGTTGGTATGAAATTCAGATTTAATTTTTTTTTTCTGTAATTACAATATATACCTATAAATGCATATCTTAAGTAAAATTCTAGAAGCTAGACATGGTTTCCAGCCAATATCTAGGCCTCGCGGAGGTACAGGAGCGCAGATAAAGGCACTTGATGTAAAAGTATATTTGCTATACAGTGTGTCCCAAATTGGTGGGGAATGTATGGGGATCCTGGAAACCACGATAGATAGAAAATCGGTTAAATGGGGAAAGTTTTGGACAATTATATTAGTAAGCTAATCCCGTTTACTGCATGGTTTTATCTTTTCAAGTTTTTGATAAATTTTGAAAAAACCTGAAACATTTTCGAAAATTGGGCATATTTTTTTATGGGTGGAAATTTTTCAAATATGTAAAAACTTCTTCAAAGCAACCTTTTTGTAGAATATGACCGAGTAGTCAATTTTTATTGTCTATGTTTTGGGTTTTTAGAATCATCATCAACTTTATTTTTTTGCTGGATTGGATTTTTACGCAGCCAAATGGTGCTTTTTATTCTGATTTCAACAATGTATAACATGTTATAATTTAGGAGTTTATAACCTCACTTATTTCAAAAAACAAATATTTTCTCAGTTGGCCTTGATTCTGGCGAAGGTCATTTTTTTTTGTAAACAATAAAATATTAGTAATTGGCAAAATAGATAAGCTAAACAGATATTTTACAAAAATGGGTTTAACATAGCTATAACGTTAATACCGTGTTACAACAAAATGTAATGGCGCACATATGAAAAAGTAAAGTTGATTAATCATCATTAACTTTATTTTTTTATATGGGCGCCATATTGGATTTTTTCGCAGCCAAATATTGCTTTTTATTCTTATTTCAACAATGTATAACATGTTATAGTTTAGGAGTTTATAACCTCATCCGCTTCAAAAAACAAATATTTTTTTAGTTGGCCTTGATTCCGGCGAATGTCATCTAGCGTCATTATCAAGTTAGCCCGGGTACGTTATTAAAAATTCTTCAACTTTGTAAAATGGTTAATTATTTAAAGAAAAAGTTAATATTTTGCAACGTTATTTCCAAAACAATAAAAATGTTAATAAAGCTGCGCAAACGTATTTCGACAATTTTCCTGAAAGGCAGCATCCTAAACTAACATATTTTCGAAAACTGGTTACACATTTGCTTAAATTCGGAAGTTTTAAAAAACCATGACCTAAGAAGTACGTTGAAGAAAATCGACAACGAGATGCTGCAGTAAACCAAAATTTTAAAGAAAATCCAACATCTTTAGCCAGGGATGTTGATAAAGATATCCACATACCTAAGTCAACCATTCATAGAGTAGTTACGACTATTAAAAAACATATCGTTAATATGTTGAAAAATATGGACAACATTTTGAATTTTAGGTCGTTATTTTACATCTTCATTTTAGTAGGAATATTAGTTTAGCCACTTTTCATTGTTTTTGTTTTCACTTGTTTCAGTTAACTTGTTACGTGTAGTGTTGTTATAACACGGTATTAACGTTATAGCTATGTTCGCGAACCCATTTCTGTAAAATATCTGTTCAGCTTATCTATTTTACCAATTACTAATATTTTATTGCTTACAAAAAAAAATGACGTTCGCCGGAATCAAGGCCACCTGAGAAAATATTTATTTTTTGAAATAAATGAGATTATAAACTCTTAAATTATAACATGTTAAACATTGTTGAAATCAGAATAAAAAGCACTATTTGGCTGCGTAAAAATTCAATATGGCGTCCATATGAAAAAATAAAGTTGATAATGATTCTAAAAACCCGAAACGTAGAAAATAAAAATGCATGTTTCAGGTTTTTTTTAAATTTATCAAAAACCCGAATAGATAAAACCAAGTAGTAAACGGGATTAGCTTAATAATATAATTGTCCAAAACTTTCCCCATTTAACCGATTTTCTATCTATCAATCTATCGTGGTTTCTAAAATCCCCTTACATTCCCCACCAATTTGGGACGCACTGTATATAGTCAGTCCTTATGTTCTGAGTAATCTTTACAAAGTCATTAATGAGTTCATAAGCTCTAAAGATGTTATGATTTTTGCGTTTTGTGGGTATATATGTCGTTTCATATTTGGAAAAAAAAATTCCCATCAAAACGTTCCCTGAGATATTACCCAAAGCGATGTCTTATTGGTCTTAGAACTTGTCGGTTAATAATTTTGTAAAAAACTTTTATATATTATGCGTATACAAAAAAGAGCAGTTATGTATTCTATAAAAATTTAGCTTTTTTACTAATAAAAAAAATACAAATTCACATATTTAAACACAATTAAATAACACTCTTGTAATTATTGTAAATATTCAATGCCTTAATATAAATTAAAAAGTTTGTTTTTCTAAAAATAATTTCTTTTTATTTTTTTCCTTAAATTCTAAATGGCGCAAGTCTAGTAAATCTATATTTACTTTATCATTAAAACTAAGTTACCAAGGAACCTCGGTAAAGGAAAGTTTCTGGAAACTCTTAGAGCTGTGATGTGGTCTCTTTGGTATGTATATTCTCCCGCTTGTGTTTGTCTTTCTTCAGTTAATACTTGAAATATATTTATAAAAAGAAATGTTTTTATTTAATATTAAAAAAAATATATTTATATTTTCTTTGGCTAATTAGGTTAGCCTTAGTTATTATTTTAAATAATACAAACAAAATTGTAAGCAGATGAAAATAAATTGTTCATAATAAATTATATATTATTTCCCCATTCCTGTAAATGACAAGGTAAAAACATGGTCATTTTTATAAATACAGTATAACTTAAAAATATAAAACAAGAATATACAAATAAAATAACAAATTCTGAACATATGTCATTGGCAAATAACTACGCCTGAGTTCTAGGTCTTACAAAATTTTAAAAAATCACAAAAGCAACCCTTAAAAATATTAACCACCGATTTGTCAAATGCATCAAGGACAAAATTTGTAGACATTTAATTACGCTAGTTAAGGGTTGTAAACGTCAAAGGTACTTTTTAAAAAGAACTTTATTAAAATATACACTATAATATACTTATAATTATTTTAACACAATATAAATTAAAACTAAACTTAATTCTATTACAAGCCTATTATAATATATGTAATTAATTGCTAACGTTGCAGTTTTGGCTGGGTCAGCGGTTACTGCAATTCTACTGATTGGGTGGGTTTAAGGATATATAATTTCATTATCCCCTGGGAAGGTTTTGTAAGGGACAAACAAAGTTGGCTTTGGATCTTCTTTGGCGTTGGATAGCTCTTGCTCTGAATTTTTCTCCTACGATATTTGTTTTATTTTGTAACCTGCAAAGATCAAGAAAATAGTAGGTGTAATGTGGATGGGTTTCATCCAAAAGTGAGTGTGGTGATTTGTCTATGTTTCCATCTCAATTGGCTGTAAATGTTCTTTTTCTTTGGATAGTTTGTGGAGTTTATGAAGGGAAATCTGGTCAAGTTTTAGTGGTTTCAACGTAATCTGCTCCTGAATGGATTTTGCTTTTATTTTTGGTACATTAAGTGGTTCTTCCTAAATTGTTGTTCGAAAATTTATAAAAGCCTCATTAGTTGTTTAAAACTCGCAATTTGGCGGTACTTTAATAAGGAACGTTTCTTTAAGGACCGTTGGTTTTGAAGTTGAACACTGAAATGAGATCTTGGTTTCTTGAAAAAATATTGCAATGGAGATGACTTTTGTTATTTTTTTAAATTAAGGTGAGGTTAATGGGGGTCGGTATTTTCTGACAAGCTGCTTCAGTGTTGGTTATCTGAAGAATTTAAATAATGCAGTCTTGTTGGTTAATATTTTCTTGTAGAAATTACTCGGGCCATAAGTATTCGGGTTCATTTTTTCTACGGGATACATTCATGTATTGGTAAAGTTGGTGGTTTAAGGCTAAGTCAGGGGTAGTTGAAATAACGGTTGTTTGATTATATATAGGTACGGAGAAAAGGTGAAAGTACGAAAACTGCTGTGTATAATTATTGGAAGGTGTAAAATAAAAACGAGTGTGTTTCTTGCGAAGTAGCTGTCCTCGGTGATGACGTTATAGTATTTTGCCAGGTCTTCATCTTAAGTATAAAAAAAATACTCTCTGGATGGTTTTCTAACATTTAATTAATGATCCATTTCAGTTCTCCTAAATTAATAAGGCTGTTGTGAAGAGTATTAGAACTTGTAAACGTCATAGCTGCCTTTAAGTCTTTAAGGATGTGCAGGGCAACTTGAAGTACCAGATTCAGTTGATCCAGTATGTATGTTTCTTGTTTGCAAAGAGTGATTAACGTCAACAATATATTAATTAAGTTTAGAGCTGATTCTGTTTGTTTCTATCTCAATGGGATCTTTGTAACGGCTTATAAGGGTTACAGTTTTGTTTAAATTATTCATGAATCTTCTTGAAAATTTACTTCTTTAATTTTATTCTAAAAATATTCGAGATATTCTTGATCATAAGCATAATGGATTTCTTGGTTGTTGTAGCCCCATGCGAAAAGGGTTGTATTGACAGGCTTCGTCTTGTTCAATATTCAAAAGATCTATAAGAGTGTAGTTGGGGCTAGCTTGTTTTGGAGGCCAGAAGTTTGGAGCTTTGTTCTGCGTAACAGCTCTCGAAGTAGTTATAGGTGTTGGCTTTGATTAGTAAGATGGTCCAGGTGGATTGGCCAAAACGTTATGTTAATTTGGTCTATTTATAAGTTGGCTTGGTTGGAATCTAGGCGGTTGAATAGCAGACCTTGGTTTATTGAACGGTTGTGGCGAAGAAAAGTTTTGCCAAAGTTATGATTTAAAACCTGTTGTTTGTGGCACTTGTTGTCTTAATGGTATGTGGGTCCATGATACTTGTTATTGGATATTCTGTCAATGTTCGAATGGTTGCTACTGAAATCCGGTTGCTGGAAATGTTGGCTTGAAAGCTGTTCTATTGGTTGGTGCAAAAGAATACTTGCATTTTTCTGAAGGTACCGAATCTTATGTCCTTGTTGTAGTCCTGCCAGGAAGGTGGTGAGGGCTTGTTTTGTGGTAAAAGCTCTTTTTGCTTGCCTTGACGGTTTTGTTGTTATTGTGTAGTCCGACGTAGTATAATATAGTGTTAAGGAGACTCATAACTTTGACATGGAACTGTTGTGGAGTTTAATTAGGGCCTTGGCGTAGATTAACGAGGTCTCTGATGAGTAAGTTTTCGTTTCTTTGATATTCAAAGCCCTGGATGAATATTTTCTTGACGATAAATTTGTTAACGCAGCCGTAGATCGAAATTCGTTTTTATGCTTTTTCTTTTAATTTGCTTAAAATTCCTTGAAGTATTATATGACTTTAAAAGCAGTTAATGTCGGTATTGTGTCAGTAGTGATTCAACAACAAAGTAGTGGCTTGGATAAAGTTAAAAAGTTCGTTGGGATTGCCATAATGTTCTGGGACAATGCTTAGGTTCTTGATGTCAAATTTTGGTGGTGTAGCCATGATAATAGGGGTAGTTAGGTAGGGGGTTAATAATGGATAAAATTTGTTAAGACCAAAGGCACTAAGTTGTAAGAGTAACTCCTGTTCTTCTGACATAAATTACTTACAATATAAGGATAATGCTATGTAGCATTTCCATTAAACTAAACACTTAAACTACACTTTATTTAGAATAATTTGCAGTTAAAAGTTATTTTTTTTCCGCAGATTTTTACACTAAACACTATCAGTAACCTCCGTAGGCAAACTTTTTGATTTTTTCCTGAAAGGTAGATTCTTAAAAAATAGTGGATAAACATTAAAAAATGACGAGGTTCTAAGGGCAGATTCTTCCACTATCCTACCGACTTCGCCACTTAAGGGTTGTTAATGTCAAAGGTACCTACGTACAATGGAACACATTATAAATTAAAAAGAAACTTACATCTGTTACAAGCCTACTATTTATTGTTAACTTTAAAGTTTTAGCTGGAACAGCAGTTACTGCAACTCTGCTGGGTTCAAGAAACTATAAATTGCTCTACAATTACTGATCTCCCTTTGAACAAAAGTAAAAAAATGCATTTTTTTATAAGCCTTGATGACACATTTTTTTTTAAGACTTTTTCCGTAATTTTATAAAGTTGTGTTTACCAATATGGTACCCTTTTATTAAAAGCTTTATTTTTTTATATAAAAAAACATTAAATCTCTTGAAAACTCTAGGTATGTAAATCCTAACACCAGTTTAAAATTTTAAAGTATAAAAATAATATAACACCAGTCAAAAACGAAAACGTCTCTTAAAAATACTATACATGTTAAAAACCTGACATCTATATTTTTGTGCGGTTTATTTTTCAGGTTTTAAAAAACAGATAGACATATTTAAAAATGCATTTTTATTTTCTTAACATTTGATATCGCACGTTTATTTTAATTTACGTCGGGTTTAAACAAAATTTAATTGAATTTATAAAACAACTAATTAATAAGGTTATTATTTAAAAGTTTTTAAATAAGGCTACAAAAAAATATCTTTAAATGACACAAGCAAGCCAATATATTAAAAATCATATAATAAAACTATTAAAAACTAAAAAGTAAAAAGCTGAGATTATAAAAGTAAAATTTTAGCAAAATAAGGTAGGTGGTACGATAGTTGTATTATTTACAAAACAATATACAGTGGTTTATTTGTAGATAGCAATAAAAAATGAGAAAACGTAATTTCGCAGCTATTGGTTAACAATATGTAGGTAGCTTTGAGGATTTCACGGCAGTCGGATTTAAATAAAATAAATTGTTTGATTTATCTATAGGCAAGTTTGTACACATCCATTCTTAATCATTAAAAAAAAACTTTGTCAATAGCACTAGGAAATCGAATAATACCAATAAAAATTTGCAATGAATAGATACCAGAAAAATGGCCAATTGACGTCCTTCTATTGAAAAATTATTTTAGTCGTTATTAGAAAATTTAAAAATTAATATCTATTAGTAGTTAAAAGGCAATTCTTTAATAATTATAAGATAATATTTTAAGCATGTGCTTAAAGCAGTGCCAGTAAGAAAAATTAGAACACCTGATAAATGACCCATTTGGTGCCAAAAAAATATTTTGACGGTTAATTGGTTACCTTATTACTGTTGAATGACCCTTTTTAAACCTCATTTTTCGAAGTGTGTCATGTTTTGCACCGCTTAAAGTTCTGTAAAAAGTATTACTTTTATACCTGAGAATGATTCAAACAACCCGGCTAAAAAACTAAGAGTTGAAATGTCTAAAAGTCTGTAAAAATACTTTAAACTCAATAAAAGTGACATCACAGTACAAGTATTGCATAAAACATACTCTTATAAAGGATGCCACCAAGATTTAATTGGTAAATGTGATCAATTGACATGTGTTAACTTAAATACCTGAAAAGTGATTTTTTCAATAAGTTTTGTTCAAAATTTATTTTGAAAAATCAAGCCTTTTACGCAAAAATAAAGTTTTTGGGTAACACGGAACAGATTACCACAATAAAATGCCAGTCGTTTTTATTTTTCTAATAATGTTTTATTAAAAACAGTTTTCAAACATCCAAATAAAAATTAGGTAATTGATGCTTATTCTTATAGCGAATAGGCTGACAGGCATCTAATTTAAGAACAAGCACTCGGAAATTGCGTCAAAGCTAGAAAAATATACTCTAAAACAATACCAAATCGACGAATGCCGAGCAGAACCACTTTTAAGAGTACTGGTCGTAGCCCTAGAGAAACGGGTATTAACTTAAGCAAAAATATAAATGGTATAGCCAACCTTTTGCTATATACTTTAGAAAGTTTTACCCTACATTGTGATCGGCTGAATTTCATATGACAAAGTGTAAATGTTCATGTAACCCTCAAAGAACAACTGCTTTACCCGTATTACGATTAGAAATTGCATGTCATGTGGCATGCTCATTATCCTGCAAGGATGGTTAACTTGTGGGCAAGGATTATTGGAAATCATCTCATTGAGCTGATGGGGCTCTGATTTTTATCAAATGGTAGTCAGTCACCACTAGTGTTTTCCATAACGTTGTACTTATAAATAAAATTACAATTTTTTTTAATTAAAAATAATTAAAGCAAACAACAAATATAAAGAATATTACGCGAAGTTAGCAAACAATATTTGTAAGGGGTATTTTGTACAGGAAAATATAAAAAATCCCATAATTTGGCCTGATAAATGCTTCTCAAGGAGAATACAAAAGTTAGTTTTAAACTTTTTAAATTATTTAGTAAAAATTTGGATAGTTTACTGAGTGTCACATTAAATTGCAATTTTAAAAAGTATAGTTGTATTTTTTTAATTTTAAAATTTCAACCGAAGCAAGTTCTTTTTAAAGAGACTTTTCGAAATAAATAATAAAGTTGGCAAATAAACCTTAACAAAGGTTAATTTTTTAACAATGAAAAATAAGAATCTTTATCAAAATTTATCGTTTACAAAAGAAAATAAGTTAAAGGTAACCTCAACTCATACCGCCACCCGCCGCTATATTCTAAATTCTGATTAACCAAAATAAGCTAATTTTTGACTGTAATTTAGATACCATTTTTAATGTCATTATGTAATTGGTGCAAACTTAAGGCTGCTTTGGTTTTAAAAATATATTACTTAAAATAACTGGCTTTTAAAACTCTACAAATTTAAATCCCTAATTCCATATTTACTAATTGTTCATTGTAAAGATTGGTTTAACTTACTTACTTACTTCATGGCTTACAACCCAGGGTGGGTTTTTGCCGACTTCACAATAATCCTCCACTGTTGTCTGTCATTTATGGCATCAAGTGGATTTTGTATGCACATTGCCCTTATGTCTTTGGCAATATTGTCCCTCCATCGGAGTCGTGGGCAGCCTAGGGTTCTTTTACCAACTGGTGCTTCATTCCATACAAGCTTGACAGTGCGATTCCCCGGTAGTCTTCTCACATGTCCCGCCCACTGTAATCGCTTGGATTTTTTTTCTCGGACAATGTTAGGCTCTCCGTATAGGTCATCTAGCTCCCTATTTGTACGAATGCTGTACCTTCCCGTTGTTGCGTCTACGGTAGGACCATAAATTTTCCTGATTACTCTCCGCTCAAAGACTCGGAGGCGTTCCTCATTTGCCACGGTCAGCGTCCACGTTTCACATCCGTATATATTTATCTTTGTATGTCTTGATGTCTGTTTTGATTTAAGTAGATTGTGAGTTGCATAGAGGCATTTGTGTCCGGCTTGTACCCTACAGTTAACTTCTTCTGTCCCATCAGTGTCATCTGATAATGTTGTTCCAAGACATTTGAATTTTTTGACACGTTCGAAGTTGTAGTCATCCATTGTAATATTGTGCCCTATTCTGTCTCTGTCTCTGGTCCGGTTGTTTCTGGTGGAATACATATATTTTGTTTTTTCTTTGTTAATTTGGAGAGCCATATTTTAAGCATATTGTTGTTGATATCAAACACCTCTGAGGTTTTGTCGAACTCTAACTTTGCTTTTTGATCCACCGATACGTAGTTGGGTCATTCTTATGAGATTTTTCGAAAGCCCAGTTCTTCTATCGCTTGCCACAGTTTTACTCTTCGGACGGTGTCATAGGCTTGCCTGAAATCGACAAACAGTTGATGGAGGTATCGGTTAAATTCCCAGCATTTTTCCATTAGTTGTGGGATGGTTAATATTTGGTCTGTGGTGGAGCGGCGTCTCCTGAAACCACACTGGTATTCTCCCACGATTTCTTTCAGTATGGTCTGAGTCTTCCTAGGAGTACATTAGCCAATATTTTGTACGGCATGTTTAGTAGCGCGATACCTCTGTAGTTGATCTTCTTCTTGCTGTGCCATACTCTATTTTAGAGTGTAGGCGCCCCCTCTCGCACATATCTGTGTTGCGTACCAACTAGACACAGATATGGGGACCACCGGCTTAACGTGCCTTCCGAAGCACATGTAAGAGGGTTTACTAGGCAGAAATACTACACAGTGGTTTGCCATTGCCTTCTGTGAGGTGACGAGCTATGAAAAAGTCCAATGGACAGTGCGGGGATCGAACCCGGTTCTTCACGGCTAAGAGGCTGCGGGGATATCATCGCTTCCTGGTGCTTTGTTGTTTTTGAGTTTTAAGGTGGCTTGTTGAACCTCTTCGTAGGTGGGTAGCACATCGAGTATCTCAGCTGTCTGCACGGTCGGTGTGTAAGTGTGGCTGTTCTTGTCGGAATTAAGAAGTTGTTGGAAGCGTTTTTCCCAGGCGCTCATGATTTCCCGTTTGGTTTGGTTTAACTTAGCCATAAGTTATCCGGATAGTTTATTAAGTCTCAATTCAGGAGTTTCTATTAGAGCACAACTGTAGAAGAAAACAAAAGCACTATGCACAATATTAACAGTTTTCACAAAAGTTAAAAGAAGAACAATTAATTTATACACTATAGAATACCATAATATTTTGTCTGTATCATATACACGTTTGCACTTGCACGCTACTAAAAGATAACTGATGTTTTGAATGTCGAAGAATTTTCAATAAACCTTTTTTGTCACACTTTAAATAAAAAAAAGATCCAGTATAACTAGTTCAGTTATTTACGTTGTTTTTTATTTTTAACTATGTGTGCTCTATTGGAAATGTAAACAATCATTTATGTTTGCGTAGTAACCTTTTAACAACACACATATTTATTTTATTTTATTTTTTATAAAAAAAACAAAATATTTTTAACTACAAATATTTTAGTCTTCTAAAATATTTACTAGTTAGGCTCAGTAAAATATTTCTTTGCAGTACGACACTTAAAAACCAAAATAAACTTTAATTGGATCTTTTTCCTTAGTATAAGTGCAAGTACTAAAATTTCGATTATAATC
>JAHBCN010008602.1:0-38180 GCA_019359885.1 Listronotus oregonensis | reverse complement strand
ACTTTAAAGTTTTTTTGAGTTTAATTAAAGAAAATCCAATATTTTTGTATTTTGACCCAGAATGGGCCAGTTCCCCTCTTGGGATTCATGGGGATTTTTTTCTATATAAAGCCCATGGTATATAGAGAAGATCCTGAGAAAATCAGCTTGTCCCAAATTTGTTTGAGGTTGGGGTCTAAATCGCCTTAATTTTACTGGCCTAAATGCCAGTTCACAAAAAAATCGTGTAAATAAAAACACTTTTTTACAGTCTACCAAGCACAATTTAGACTAATGTGTGCATGAGATTGACGAATTTTCACAAGGCAGACTGTTTCTCGATATTTAAAAATTGATGCATAAAAGTTAATTAATAAATTTTTCACAGTATTTCAGAACAATTTTTTACAGTCTGCCTATTGACTAAATAACAACTTTTACAATAAATCTTTCATATTAAATTATTAGCATACTAATTCACGAAGTTTAAAGTATAGGCAAACGGAGTTAAACTTGTAAAACAACTTATAATGGTTAACAATTTTTTACAGACTGCCATTGTTTTCAAACAATATTTAGGTAATAAATAAACAAACTATTAAATGGCAGAAGATTTGTAAAGGTAGTTTAAAAATGATTATTTATTAACGTAAGTTGAAAATAATAATTTATTAATTTAAAAATCGGTACATAAAAATGTATTTTTTAAACGTTTGTCACATAACACAAAACGCTCCTGATTGGTCGAGTTTATAACGACGTCCCCTGCTTGTTTGCCTACTTGCGCCTACTTGTGATATATTAGCTTTCGAAACTGTTTTAATAAGATTTTCTTATATTATCCATTGTTTTTGTGTGATTTTTTTGCAATATTTTACAAATTCTGTCAAGTACTTTTACCATTGCCAACTATTTTGTAAAAGCAAACAGCAGAAACCTGCGGAGGTTCGGGGTTCAATTCCACTCCATACCTTTCTTTTTTTTTTTAATTTAATAATCTTTATAATACTTTTCAAATAAATTTAAATATATATTTAGGTATGTTTATTAATATTAATTAAATTAATTTTTTTTTTTCATTTTTATTATTATTATACATTTTTTACATCAAATGTATGGGGGAATATTTGCACAATTATTGGGTAAACTTGAAGCTTTTTTGTGTGTAAATTTATGAATATTTTACACACAAAACAGTTACTTCGTTTTTAGATGTTATACAAAAATAATTTGTTAAAAATTTATTTTGAAAAATATTGATGTTAAGAAATAAACTCCCAGAATCCCAATTACGTAATGTGAGTGAATTGTAATTACTCAGAAAGCCTCAGTATTTTATTCTAAAACTATTATGCGTAAATTTTAATTACACAGAAAAAGCCGGGATTGACCGGGGTCAAGTGGCGTTAGGACGCCATGGTCAGGTGATGAAAGATTGACCGGGGTCAGGTAGGGTTATGTGCATCATGATGCATGCAAAGAACATCGTAGTGCACCTAACTTTACCTGACCTCATCAATCTTACGTTACCTGCCTACCGCGCGATTCTATAATATTCAAAGTTTCAATTAACGCTAGATGTACCATCATAAATCGTCTGCCATTCAATAGTTTGTTTATTTACTAACTAAACATTGTTGGGATACAATGGCCGACTGTACAAAATCGTTAAAAGTCTTACTTTTATTTTGCAAATTAAAAATAGTTTTGCAGTTATATCAATACATCGTATTAGCAAAGATTGATATAGTGGAACTATAATATTCTTTGGTATTAGGCTGCCATTTGTTTTATTCAATATTGTGAACTTTTAAGTTTATATTTAAATAACTTTTACATTGTAAAAAATTGTTCTGAAATACCGTAAAAAATTTGTTAAATAACTTTTATATATCAATTTTTAAAAATCGGGAAACAGTCTGCCATGTGAAAATTCGTCAATCTCATGCACACATTAGTCTAAATTGTGCTTGGCAGACTGTAAAAAAGTGTTAGTTACAAAATTTTTTTGCGAGCTAGCATTAGTATGCTTTACTCTTGTACTGGAGAAAACCGTCTGCCTGCAACTTTTTTTGTGGATTTGGCAATCCAGCCTTATGCTTCAACAATTGGCAGACTGTAAAAAGTTGATTTAAGAAGCTTCTTTTTTTTTGCTAATTAAAGTTAATGTTTATATATGAAGTAACACGTTGCGGAACTTAGTAGATGCATCTATCTATAGCTTGTGGCTATAAATATCACCGTATCAAAGGCAGCCTGTAAAAAGTCGGTCTCTTTTTTCTGCCGCGAGCGCTCGGTCTATTACGGCCGAGTGATGATCGCGTTGTTAAATTTAGCAATGGACTTAGCAATTGTTAAAAGTTAACAACGGTTTAGAATGTTTAACAAAACGTCAGATTTTGACAGGTTGCCTACTAAAATAATTGAATAACACTGACAACGACGTTTTGTTAAACATTCTAAACTGCTGACCATTGCTAAATTTAACAACGCGATCATCACTCGGCCGTTGTGTATCATATTTAATATATGTGGTAATTAAAACAAATAAAATTTTCATACTAATATGCATCCTACGCGCACGTCACACTATTCAAACTGCTTTCTCAGCAAGTTCAGCATTAAATAAATCTAAATTAAAAATTTCTTTTATCCTACCCCAAACGTCGACAGATTTTTCCACAAAAAAGAGAATAAAAACGGTGGCGGTAAGCATCAATACTAAATCGGCGCGGAGGCGGCGTTCGCCGTGTTTCAAGATGCTCTTTCTGCCTGGCCAAAATTCCTGCAGTTTATTTTTCCAAAAAGAAAGGTAACTGAATTTTTCGTAGTACAGTAAAGCGTAGTCTATAACGGCCACCATAAAATGAAGAATAAGTGTAGTGATGAGCAAAGCAAGACCAAGACCAAGACCGAGCTAGTCTTGGTCTTGGTCTTGGTCTTGCAAGCCTGGTCTTGGCCTTGGTCTTGCAAGCGCAAAGAAGGTCTTGGTCTTGGTCTTGGTCTTGCACCACCCAGTCTTGGTCTTGGTCTTGGTCTTGCTGCAAGAGTCTTGCTGGTCTTGCTTTTTTTTTGGTAGTAATAATTTAAACTAAACAATCTTAAATAAGATATATATTTTTTTAATACTTACATATATATAAAGATGGAGACTATATTTTTTGCTTTAAAATTTTAAAATATACCAATTTTAACCTTACATGTACATTTAAATTATTTGATTAAAAAGGATATTTTAAATGTAGGGGTTTATTTATTTATAGCGCTTCATTTTAGTGATAGGAAATATTTAAATTTTCTTGAAAACCATATAAAATTACAATACTGAGTACTTGAGGGCAGAAAAAAAACTTTTAATTCCAACCAGATGTGAAATTTCCATGAAAATTATTCTGATATGTAAACATTGGTTTAAAATTAAAAAAAAAAGGTATTTAGGAAGCTTTTCAGTTCAAATAAACTTTCTATGTTCAAATTAGTCAAACATTTGCCGTACAAAGTTTGTACAAATACTTTATAAACATTTTGCATATACAAGGTGGCTCGATAGTGCGACAAAGATCGATATATCCGAAACCGTTCATAATGGTAACTGAATATACAAAAATTATAGAAAAAAGGACGTAAAATGTAAAATTATTTTCTATTTCAGAATTTTCCAAAAAATCCACTACCACTCAAGAAAACTTCCTTATTTTTAGCTTTTAACCTAAAATAGAAAAATTATAGCAAAAAATTCATTAAAAAAATCGTTCCCCGTATATTATGCTGGAAATTCTTGAACTGTCATATAGGTACAATGTCGACGTAGATGATTTTTTATATATCATTTTCGGTTTTGACAAAAATGACGTCATCATTATACTTTTGGTATTGTTTTGACTTTTCCGTCTAAATCGGAAGTGAAATTTAAAATCCATTTATATAAAAAGTATTCCTATAGAAAATGACAAATATATTTTTTTATTAAACCATCACTTTTACATTTAGATCTTAGTTTAAAGGAGGAATCTAATGATGCCACTTCTTGCAGTGTGGCACAAAAATAATGTTTTCCTGGATTTTGGAAATTTTTGATCCAGTAAGTGGCATCACTAGATACCTAATTTAAAAAAAAAACATTAGGTATAGGTAAGTAATTTTCAGCTTCTATAACTTTTGTACTTTTAGTTTTTCTCATGTCGTAAACGGTTTAGGAGATATCGAGCTTTGTCGGACCATTGAGTCACAATCTTATTATTTTTGAATATCGTTTCTAGATAATTTTATTAAAAAACGAAGTGATCGATTTAATTATTATTTTATTAAAAAAACCTGTTACTTATAAAATATATTGAATATAAAAATTAAATATTATAATTTAAAAAAAAGTGACAAAAGTGCAAGAGTCTTGCAGGTCGGTCTTGGTCTTGCATACCCCGGTCTTGCAAGCGAGAAGGCGGCCTTGGTCTTGGTCTCGGTCTTGGTCTTGCTGCAAGACCAAGACCAAGACCGCAAGACCAAGACCGGTCTCGCTCATCACTACTAAGAAGTAATTAAATACGATTTTTCAATTATTTTAATTCAATTACCGACAGCTCTGATTCCTGCTACATACGATCACTTCGATTCCGGTTCCAAATTTTGGAGTGGTGCTGGTACAACCAATTGACACTTAGATCCTTAAAGATCTACCTAGAAATATTTTTAAAACAAGATATTAAAACAAAAATAATTTGCCTGGATGAAAACATTAATTTAGGAAAACACTATTTTTAGCAAATACTTTAGTTAAAGATCCTCTTGATTTTATAATTTATTGTATTCTTAATTTTAAACAACCAAAACAAAATAGGCCTAATAATCATTAAGAAGAAAAGCAATAGGATAAATTTAAAATTGGTACTGTTTTTAAACAACATTGGATATTAAAGAAAAACAAAACCATATAAATGAAAACAGAAAGTATTTTCCCAATCCTTAGCAAATGTAACAAATATTAAATTGGTAAATTTGATATTCAAAAAGTGAATTGACTCTGCGTGCGTCCATCAGCCTATCCTCTGGAACCTTTACCCAAGTGATCCCATCTAATATTTTTTAATCTATGAATTCACTATAAGAAAATTAATAGAACTTATACGCAATAATTTTTGTTATATAATTTGTTTTAATAGATTAATTAATGTACGTTGTTTCTTGTTTTATTTTATAATAACAATAAGTCTAAAAGATATTATATAACAACCATTAAGCAGAAATAGCAGACAGCAGCATAGTTTATTGATACTTGCAACATAACATACGTATATTTAAACACAAATAAAATTTTGTCAATGAATAGTGTGATTGTGAAAGACGTCGGGTCACGAAAATAGGATGTCGATGTCGGATAAATTGAACAGATAACCGAGCACGCTGAAGGTGATAGCGGATCGATACTATCTACAGTCGATATTATTAATGAGTATCGATACTACTGATTTATTAGAAATTAACAGTAAATACGTTTCTTCATGATGCTTCTCGCATCCACGAAAAAAACACTTATAGAAATTCGAGAAAAATTATGTATTTATCCACCGAAAGCAAAGGAAAACTTTCTCATCTTCTAGTAGTTCATAAGTGTGTTTTGGATATTTTAGGGTAAGTCAAAACGCTTTATTTTATCTGAAACCTGGAGGCACAGTCAAGCGACAGTTGGTAAATAAATATCTAGCTTAAATAACAATATTTAAGAAGGTCTAGATGTATACCAAAAAAAATAAAATATAGAAAAATCATAGTACTCTTCTTAGGCTGTCAAACCTACCTGTTTAAAATTGGTCGTATTCCCAATCCTAGGGTTGCTCCGGTCCTAGCTATAGTCCGGGAGCACCCCGCACAAAAGCTGGCCAATAAGAGATAGGCATGAAACATTTTTTTTTATATTACTATTATCTATAATCAATTCAACGCCACACTCGTGTCTCAGCTCAGTGGGTGGAAGATCGAACGCTGTTAGAACAACACCGATACGTCACGGTCTCATATGGCAAACCCGTATAAAACCGTGACGTATCGGTGTTGTTCTAACAGCGTTCGATCTCTACACTTAAGTTGCATATTTTTTTAAATATTTTTTTGGCACAAGTAAGTTTATCTACCAACTCCGATCCATCTAAACATGTATTTAAAATGTTCTATTCATTGAATGAAATAAACTAATACACATGTGCCTCAAGGCAATGGAGGATAACCTGGTGGCACGGATATTTTATTTAATTTTTTTTTTGGTCCAATAACTCTACCCATTCCGATCCACTTAAAACTTAAAAGAAAATTTAAACTATATTTTAATGAAAAAAAACTTATAAGTACCTCCTCTATCTGGGTGTTATATACCTAGCAGGACGCTTAACATTTCTTGATCTCCTATGCTACTTTGTGTATGTCTCATCGTTTAAATACTAAAAATAATTATTTATAAAGACAGTTACTTGTTCAGAATAATCTGGAGTAAATTTTAATCATATTTTCAACACAATTTTTTTTTTTAGTTTATTTAGCATTAAACTTTTAAAACATTTCTTTTATTTAGTTATCTACTTTTTCAAGACTTACATTCTTTTTAATACAAATTATTGCACTGACAAAATTATTTCCTGCTTAAAAATAAAATCATTTTAAAGTTTAAACATTAATTTTAATTAAAAAATTATTTGCCTCGCCTATGTCGGTGTTATATACCTGGTTGGACGCTTGCAATTTCTCCATATCCTATATTGCTACGTGTACGAGTATAGCTCATCGTTTGAATATGTTTATTATCTATTTAAATTCTAATATTAATAATTAATAAAGACAGTTACTCGTTCAGAATGATCTGGAGAAAATTTTAATTATATTTTTAACATCCAAAAAAAAATATAATTTATTTAGCATAAAACTTTTAAATTATTATTTTTATTAACCTTTCTACTCCTTCTAAGCTTATAGCCTTTCCTATTTAAATTATTGCATCACCTTTAGAAAAAAAGCTTATAGAACTAAAGTAACATAAAATAGTGAAACTTATAAAACTTCCTAAACGATTTTTTTAGATATTTTTACGAGTTTTTAAAAACATATAACTTATTTCTTGTCTATTTTTGGCTTCAACTTAAAAACTATAACTTTTAGCAAAATAATTTATGAGATTTTTTTTTTTATTCTTAAGAGCCTAAATTTTGTTTCCATATGTTTTTTTGTATCTATTATAGATTTTAAGTTTTCCATTTTATTTTATTTTTTTTTATATTTTTTATTTTTTTTGCAAATTTTAACAATTTTATAATGAAAATAAATAAACGCACCCGCTTAAACTTAAAAGCAACAATATTTACGTTTAATTTTTTTTTCTTTAATTAATTAAAACCCTAAATTGGTGACTTTGTTATATACCTATTTTACACCTACGGTTTTATTTTTCACGAAGACTAGAATGAGAACGCATGTAATCTGAGGACCAAAATTCAGAAGCCATAGCAGAATTGCGGCCTAAACGGAAAAGTTTACTGTTCCTACTTTTAGTGATTTCCGTATTGTCCGTTACGGAAATCGGGTTGAAGTTTTAAGTTAACAGCTCGGTCTAGGCAAATTTTAAGTTTGGTTACACAAATCAAGTTACACGCTGTTCCATTTTGTCACGATTCTTTCTCTTCTGATCATTTGAAAAATAAAAAAATGGTAGATTTTTTATTAGTACAAATGTCATTATGGCAGAAACCAAAAAAAAAAAAATAAATAAAAAAATACCTCGCAAAATGGCGCTTTCTCAAAAAAAAGTTTTTATCAGTTACTTTTCAACTTTTCCGAATTTTAAAAAAATGGTAAAAAATTAAAATTTTGATTTTTTATTGGTTCCTGCCATAGAGGCATATAACACTTTGCTAATTTTCAAAAAAATCCATCAATTAAAACTCGTTTAAAGTTTTAACTTTCAATTCCAGCTTCATTGCGCCAAACAATAACTTTGGCTATAACTTTTAAAATTTATCGAACTTTAAAAAATATTTTAAGAAGACATTCTTAAATACCTAAACTATCGAAATATAAAAAAAATAACTTTTTTAACTTTCTCTAACTAACCCCCTTAAAAGTGCTTTACCACTGACTTGTCTAAGGTTCGAACTCCCTTCGCGCCAGGTAAAATTCGTGTTCAATTTCCACACCTTTTTGTAACGAACTAGAATTAAAAGAAAAGTTAAACTAGCCCTTTTTAATGAACTTTTTTTCTTAGACAACTAACAATTTGTATCTATTAATCCCAACATTAGGCAAAAGCACTTTAAAAAATGATTGTGTGACTTTGCCTTATTTTAACTCCCCATAAGTTTAGATTTACTAGTAAAAAATAAATCCAACCATAATCCTTTACTTACTAGTCTATTTTGTATACTATATATTTATCCCAAATCACACTCTGTCTAGAATATTGGTATGTGAGTCAGCTAACTTAAAGAGTTTAGATTTCTTTTTTTTTAGGGGTATCTTAAATTTCTCGTGTACACTTCACCAATGTATAACGGTATTTGACCCTTCCCACCATCCCCCCCCCCCATAATACTTTTTTTTTCAAAATCTTGGCCGTAGCGAGCGGGAGAAGGCCCACATTTGCCATTTAAGAGGGTGCCGAATCCTTTTTCTTTTAACGATTTAAACGACTTTTTGGTAAAAATTGGGCGTGGCATCCCCAAAGTTTTTCGGATTCGCCAGTCTGGCCTGCGGCGGGTATGGCTTGCCCCCTTCCAAGACTTTTTTCTGGATACACCACTCCACAACGTAAAGGGCTTAGAAAACAATAAAATGGAGGGCTGCCAAGCTATAAAAAATACTCCTGGGTACGCGGTTCGTTAAGACAGGGACAGGGGGATGGAGGCAGGCATTACAGCTGGGGAGACCTATTTTCGACAATTCCTGTAATATAAAATTGAATTTGCAATTTTTTTTAATAATAATTTTTCGTAATTACATCTTTTTTTCGCGTAAATTTTTTAATGCCCATATATATTATAGATTTTGGTTATAATTAAATTTAATAATGTTTATTCTTTTGTGCTGTCTTTTTTTACCCCTTTAGTCTATTTTTGACCCAAATTAAAAATTCTAGCATTGTCATGTTTATGCGGTCATGTGTCCTAAAATTTTTCAGTATTTTAACATATTTTCCCAAAAATATCTTAACAAGTGCTAAATACTAAAAAAGGGTAAGAGACCAAAAAGTTAGACAGTGGAATGGGCGATCTAATTATTTTAATAAAAGAAAACAGTGGCTACGGAGAAACAAGTTCGGGAGTAGTCATACTATGGAAATTAATCCCTATAGGCTGTTCACTAAATTTAGGTTTAAAATTCTTAAAAATATATAGAGTGCGTCAAAAAAAAAGTTTTTAAATTACATATAATCTTTTATTTTTTTTCTAATGCTGGCTTTACATAATTGGTACAACTTATTCTGGATCGTAAGAAATCAGAATGTTATCCCAATTTATTGTAACACCATATTGTTGCATAAGCTGGAGCTAATAATACTTGTTCCAATTTATTGGTGCAATTTTGATGAAATCTAGTGACATCTTATGTCAAACTGATTTTCCCAACCTCTGCTCAACTAAACATTTTAAAGATATTGTTTTTCTTACTATGCTTTGTCGTGATATTTTGTTTATGAACTACTAATGTTACTTTTGTGTTTTTCGGGTTTCTTTATTGTAAAAAAAATATTTTATGTATTTGTTATTAATAAAACTGACGTTGTTGGTGCTTGGTAATCCTAAATATTGTACAACTTATTAAGCCTAAATTTGTCCGTGTAAAACAGATCGCATTTACAAAATATTGGTGAACTATATTGTCGCAATTTCTTTTAACAATAATTTGAAGTTAAGACTTGTAACTTGTAAAACCCGCTTAAAGGCAGCCTGGTCGGCACCGGACGGACGGTACGCGTCGCACAGATCGGATTTACATAGGGTGTTTTTCACAATTACGGCACAAAAGCGCACTATGCGGCATAATGCTCAGCACTGTACGTAAGTGCTCTTATCGAGGCATAATCGGGCTTCGAAAAACTTTTTTGTTCTCATGCACTTACAGACAAAAATTGCTTAGCATTGTGCCGCATAATGCGCTTTGTGAGGTAATTGAAAAAAACCCATAGTTTCAAATAGGACTGTGTGCTATCCGTTCGACGACGATCGGTGAGCGAAGGCCTTATTCAAAAATCCGATCCGTGCAATGCTTACTGTCCGTACGATGCCGACCAGTGGACGCCTACGCCTAAGAGTGATCCTGTACTAAAACTAACCTCATTAAAAAGAACTGTAAATATGTTTTACCCTTATTCTTATTGTGTTAGTTTTTTATTGTTATTTTAAGTTATCTTAAAGGATTTTTTGTACCATTTAGAATGATTTCATTCTGTAGTGTAACTGTAGTTAAATAAGTAAATGAATTATAAATAACAAATCTAGATGGCATCCAGTTTAAGAAAAAAGTATACAGGGATGCGGAAAAGTCCGGAATAAAATTAATATCTTTTTAACCAGTAACTTAGGAAACAAACGCTGAAACACGTCAATTGATTTTAAATTGTACGCATTTTTTGGCAATAAAATGAAATATTGTTTTTTAACCCCTTAGCTGCAACCCTTCCCAACTTTTTTCTTCAAATGCCAACCTATGTCGTGTATGGGCTCATTGAAAAGCTCGTAAAAAATGGAATCTGACCATACCCTTTCTTTTTTTTTTTTTAACTTATGTGGTTACCAGGAAATGAGAAAAAACTCTTTTAAAAACAAAAAAGTTAGAAATACCTACTTAGTGCTATCTACGGGTGAATTAACGTTGCAAATAAATAATTAAAGTGGCATTCAGCATTGATGATGTACACTGCTCAACAATTGCTAAGGATCATCAGTACCTAGCTTCTAAAAGTTTACAAATTTTAAGAACAGACCAACCTGGGCAGGCAGCAAAACAAATTTTATTGATTATGTGTAAAACTGATAACGTAATCTAGCATCAACATTCTTTGGAATTCATTTTTTCAGAAAAAAATTACACCTAAAATTAGTTATAATCCCAAGCAATTGTTGAGCAGTGTACTTCAAAAAGAGAAAAAGGTTGTTAAATTTTTTGTACCAAATTTAATGCCCTGATAAGAATTTTTTTTTTTGACTCAGTTTTAAAATTGTAGCATTTCTGGGTAAAATTGAAATCTGTTTAGTTTATTAATTGTGTACCTTTAAAGTGTTCTTTTTTAATTTGCCAAACAAAAATGGTATTGTCAGAGAGGCAGCGTATCGAAGTCTTGATATTGTTGGGATGTGGGGATAGAATGCGGAGTCAAAGTGAAGTGTGTACCTTATTTAATGCAAAATATCCGGAAAATCACATTTCCCAGGCTACTGTGAGTAAGATCTTACACAAATTTAAAGAACATGGTACAGTGAAGGACTTGCCCAAAAGTGGCCGGCCACATGTTTTAGACGAAGATCAAAAATTGGACATTGCCGTATCTCTGCAGGAAGATCCACATTTGTCAACGGTTTCATTAGCCCAAAACAATCCTGCGTGTAGATTGGGAGGTTCTTGAAAACAGAAAAATACCACCCATATAAGGCATATCTTGTCCAAGAGCTCTTGGAAGATGACTATGACAGGCGTTTGCAATTTTGTGAGAAAATAATGAGGCGATGTGACGAGAATAATGGGTTTCCACTGAACATACTCTTTTCGGACGAAGCTACTTTTTATTTAAATGGAGTAGTTAACAGGCACAATTATTGATTCTGGAGTCAGAAAAACTCACACCTGATATGCGAAGCTCATACGCAGCGTCCTCAGAAAGTAAATGTATGGGCAGGCATCATCAACAACAGAATATTAGAGCCATACGTTTTTAAGGGAAACCTTACAGCTGCACGCTACTTAGACTTTTTACGCTTTGAATTAGTGCCTGCTTTAGCTGTTATGTTTCCCAATGAAGCAGATCCAGATATCCCCACTGAAACATTTTGGTTCCAACAGGACGGCGCTCCCTCACATTTTGGTATTAACGTCAGAGAAGATCTCGATGAAATATTTGCAGGACGCTGGATTGGACGACGTGGTACAATTGAATGGCCGCCACGATCCCCAGACTTAACGCCATTAGATTTTTTTTTTGGGGATATCTGAAAGACAAGGTTTATCAAAATAGGCCGGCTAATATTGAAGATCTAAAAAACAGAATTAGAGTGGAATCACATAACATACTGACTGAGGCCATTCGGAATTCCGTAGACGGGTTTTACCATCGCCTAGAAGCCTGCCAAGTAGAGGGTGGAGGGCATTTTCAGCATCTGTTACGTTAATTCACTCGTAGATAGCCCTAAGTAGGTATTTCTAACTTTTTTGGTTTTAAAAGAGTTGTTTTCCATTTCCTGGTAACCACATAAGTTTAAAAAAAATAAAGGGTATGGTCAGATTCTATTTTTTACGAGCCTTTCAATGAGCCCATAAACGACATAGGTTTGCATTTGAAAAAAAAAAGTTCGGGAGGGTTGCAGCTAAGGGGTTGAAAAAAAATATTTCATTTTATTGCCAAAAAATGCGTACAATTTAAAATCAATTGACGTGTTTCAGCGTTTTTTTCCTAAGTTACTGGTTAAAAAGATATTAATTTTATACCGGACTTTTGCGCATCCCTATATATGATTCTTGGTGTTCACGAAACCCAAGCTTCTAGCTAACGCGAATTTCTCGCGAGTAGCGATGCGCGATTACAATGCAGGGCGAGGCAACACTCAGCTGGTTTTTAGTTTGCAAAATATGTGTTTTGTCCTGCTGCCTCGTACCGTGTAAGCTGGTTTTGCAATATAGTAAATTAAGAGCAGTCAATGTAATTAATTGAAAAATATAGAAACTATCCTATTTTGTGGGATAGTTAAAAGAGAAATATTCACAATAAAAACAAACACCAAGATGCTTGGAGGAACAAGTGATGCCCTAAATCTACCAAATTTAATGCCGAGTTTAACGCTTCTTCCTCTTCTCGGTGCGCTTAATTCTCTCAGGACGTTGGTGATCACATTAGCCCATCTAACTTTATCCACTGCAGCTCGGAACAATTCAACTGAAGTCATATTCGACAGTGGGTCGCAAGTTTTTCAGAAATGAATTTCTTCTTCTGCCTGGTCCCTTTTTTCGTTTATTTTTCCTTCTTTAGAGTTTTGTATTTGTCGCTTCTCATTATGTGTCACAAGCAAGTCGCTTTTCTTTGTTTGACAGTATTCATTATTTCTGTTTGTTTCTTCTTACGGTTTAGAACCTCAATGTTGGTGGTATGGCTTGGCCAAGGAATTCTCAGCATTCTGCGGTAGCACCACTGCTCCTTTGTGTTGCTTCTGTTAGCTTCCACTTTTCCACACCATAGAACAATGTGCTAAAAACATAGCATCTCAGAACACGGAGCCCGTTTTTAGGTTGAGCCTGAGCTAAAGATCAAAATAAAATATCTTATGAGAACATACAAGAGGAAAAGTTACTGAATCAGATAAGAAATATTGTTTATTTCTCCAAACGTATACACATTATAACACACGTTATAAAATAATAAATACAGAGGATAGTGAGGATATTTATGAGTCAAAATGAATCTTCTTGAATAAGTCTAGAAATTATACTGCTCGACGCCCTGAATTGATACTGCAGACTTGCGTAGGAATTCCCGGTCACTAGAAACTTCAGCGTAATTGCAAGCCTTTTCCTTATAAATATCGCTCGTCTCATGTTAGTATGCCTTGTCTCAATTATTGGACCGATTAGAGATATCAGATAATCAAAATCTTTTTGTGCTAATCCTATAAAATTATTAAGAGTATCGTCTCTTAATTCATCGGCCATATCTCTCATTGGAGTGTTTTTATATTTCTCCTATAACGAAATAGTTCTTTAACCACCAACGAAGTTTCTAATGACCAGAGCTGTCGCAATTACTTTTAAAAAGTAATTCAATTACAATTACCAATTACTAGCATGTTTGTTAAAAGTAATTCAATTATCAATTAAAACTTAAAGTAATTGAATATATTAGCAATTACTTTATTTAAATTACCACATATTTAAAACACAAACAAACAAAATTTCGGCAGTTTTTCTATAAGAAAAGGTAATTGATTTTTTCGTAGTAATTCAATTACTTATTAGGTAA
Source organism: Listronotus oregonensis (assembly GCA_019359885.1). Lineage (NCBI taxonomy): Eukaryota > Metazoa > Arthropoda > Insecta > Coleoptera > Curculionidae > Listronotus > Listronotus oregonensis. Next base: position 24,007 of record JAHBCN010008602.1, on the reverse strand, counting down.
TTGAAATAATTTTTAAGTAATCCAATTGCTTTATAAGTAATCGAATTACTTTCTAAGTAATTAAATTACTTAGGATTCGTGAAAATTAAAGTAATCCAGTTACTGAGAAGTAATTGAAAACGATTTTTTAATTATTTAATTCAATTACCGACAGCTCTGCTAATGACGTTGTTTCATATTTTTAACATGTGCAAAGTAATAACTGTAAGTGCTTGAGGAACTACCGGAAGAGAAAATTTGCTAGTTTTGCGGCCTCGCTTAAACTGACGGCTCGTATCTCTTCTTGTTGGTGGATAAGGATGAGGACGATGCGCGCCTTAGATTCGCGCAATGTAATTCCGCCTTCATTCGCGAAAATGATGCGTGCATCAAATTCACGAGTAAGTTTGCAGAATGAACATAAAAATGTTCATTCGACGAACGGAAAAAATAACTTAACACGTGTGTACTTATCTTGATCTCTAACCTAGGAATCGTAAAAAATACCACTGTGCGTCCGCTTGGCTGTTTATACGGCCGTAAAAATATTTTTACTCATTTCATTAATGAGTTACAGTTTGGCGTCCTCCTATTTTTAGACTATTAAGATTAACAGTGTGTCTCAAATTTAAAGGCTTGGCTCCATCTTATTTGAATAACAGAAAATAACTTAGCAAAGCTGGTTTGAATCAGATTAATGTAATGTTGAAAATAGAGTTTTATGTTAAGCAACTTTTCGTATAATCCATATATTATATATAGGAAAGGTTTTAGTTTTTCTTGTGATATTTTACAAATCAAATGGTCAATTTCTGATCTATAAAAATACTTATGGTCAAAATTTAATTTTTCGATAATAATGCCTAAAACAAAAACAAGAAGAAAATCGAGGCAATGCGTGTGAAATCTCGAAAATATTTTGCTAGCTGCTCTTGCTAGGTTTCGTTACAGGCGACCAAAACAACTGAAGAGATAAGTGGATAAAAGTGTTATGTAACAATAACTAAATTTCTGATATTTATAAAGGGTGTCTCAACAAGAGCGCTGGATTTATTATTAAAAAAAAACACACTTATTTTGAATTAATGTAGCAAATATTTCTATTTTACCTTGAAAAGGAATAGTTGCGATTAAACATGAAACACGACATCCGGCATATGGCCACCACAAGAACTCTGGCAAACGGTCATTCTCTTCATAAAATTCTGAATAACGATTTCGCATACCTGTGGCCCTATTTCAGCAATAACGCTCCGTATCTCTTCTTTTAGGCATCCAATTGTTTGCGGCTTGTTCACATACACCTTTTCTTTAGGGTAACCCCAAAGAAAGTAGTCCATTGGTGTTAGATCGCATGATCTTGTTGGCAAATTTTGATCGCCAAACCAAGAAATGACACCGTCTGGAAACTTGGTCCGCAGTAACTCTATTGTTTCGCGGGCTGTGTGGCAGTTCGCAACGTCTTGTTGGAAAAACAGATTACTCACATCAATTCTATCCAAGTTAGGCCACAAAAATTTGGTTAACATTTCGCGATACCGCACACCATTAACAGTTAGCGCGTTTCCAGCCGCATTTTCGAAGAAATACGGTCCAATCACTCCGCCAGCCCATAATGCGCACCAAACAGTTACTCACGGCGAATGCATTAGTTTTTTCCAGTATCACACGAAGATTTTCAGCACCACAAATTCTGCAGTTCTGCTTATTCACATGTTCCCGTTTAATGTGCCTCATCGAAAAAAAATATTTTTTTCGAAAAATCCACATTAATTTGGTGGTGCTCCAACACTCAATCAATGAATCCAGGGCGCTGCGTATGGTCTCTTGGCTTAAGTTCTTGCGTCAGTTAAATCTTGTGCGCGTGCAATTGCAGATGTTTTGTTAAAATTTATGAGTCTAGTAATGTTCAATTCTTGACCACAATGCCGAATGGAAGTGCCTGGATTCTCTGCCACACTTTTCCTTACTGCGGCTATGTTCTCAATGAATCGACAAGGACGGCGACGAACAGGGGTCTTCTTATCCATTGATGTGAATTTCGTCTCAAATTTTTTAATTAAGCGGCGAACTGTCGACTCATTTGGTACATTGTTGCGACCAAAAACTACACATAATCTGCGAACATTTTCTGCAAAACTTTCCCCATTTTTGTAGTGAGTTTTTACAATAATTAAACTTTGTTTGTCTAACTAGTGCTCCATAACTTTTATTCGCGTACTCGGTCAAAAAATAAAAATCATTGAATTACTCTCACAAACAAAACGGGGCAAATTTAAAACCGGCGCTCTTGTTGTGACACCCTTTACTAAAAGAAGGTGATATCTGCCTATTCTAACTTTTATCTCCCTTTTAGGGATTATCGATAGTTACTAGTTACTACTAAGTAACTATTGATAATCCCTAAAAAGTGCAGTTGTGTTGACTTCATATTATGATAAATAAAATTTTTATTTATAAATACAGGATACTTCAATAAAAATAGTTTACAGAAGAAAAAACATCAAAGTTAGTCCAATAAGTAATAGAAATATTAATAAAACTAAAAAAATAGGTTAAAAGTATCCCTGCAACTTCCCGCTAATTTTAAATTTACAAATAAATTTAACGGAAATTTTTCTATTAACATGAGAAAGCCCCCTGAATTTTGTTCAGAATTTTTAAAAAATGTGAAGTTGTCCACATATAAGAAAAACCTCAAAAATATCGAAATAATAATTTTTGGTTAGTCTTGGGGGAGCGTCCAATGTTTTTAATTTTTACGGAAATTTTTCTGATGATGCAAAGAGCCTCCTGAATTTTTACGAGGAACTTCTTGAATGTATAAAAAAGATTGCTGAATTTTTCTAGAATTTTTGAAAGATGTAAAGTGGTTCAAATATTTAAAAAAAAACACTTTTTTCAAAAAATTTTGACAACGATATTTCTCGAATTAATCAACCAATTTTGACATGTTTGTAGGCGATCGGTGGACTGGTAAACAATTTTGAGTAGGTTCTTAAAGCACTTTAATAATGTTTGTAATTTGCCTGAAGTTTTTTAATACAGGGGTTGGTAGGTGGCCGCTGCCTTTCAGCCAGACTTTGACTTGTATCTTTAGAAGTCCTTCAAGGACAAATATACAAATTTTCAAAGTGCCTTAAAAACCTTAAAATTGTTTACCAGCTCTCAAACTAATAGTTTTGTAGTTAACGAAAATAATCTAGTTTTTAAGTTATTGATTTCTGGAAGTAATTGGAATAGGAGCATAGAAAATTATACACAGTGAAAAGAAACTTTTAAGACCCGGCGCCCACAGTACCTAGTAACAGGCCCCTTGCATTAAATTTATTTTCATCTAAGGCACCTTCTACTCCGGTCAATCTAGACATTCAAAGGTACATAAATTTACATTAAGCTAAAAGTGAATAAAATTGTTTAAAACATAATTATAAATAACATTTCAAAATTTCTCATCGTTCCGGTACGTAGAAAAAAATTGACTCGAGGTCAAAGGTTAAAAAAAAATGGAGTTTTCGCGATTTTCTTAAAAACCGTAGGTTTTATCGTAAAATTACCTTTTACCAAAATTGTAGATCATAAAATTATCTATAAAAAAGGTAATAATATTTTTTTTCCTAAAAGCCACCGTCACGTCACGTATATACATCTCTGTAGCTGTAATACAATTGAAAATAGTTTTCTATCGGTGATTGTAACTTACATTTAAAATATAAAGTATACATAAGTATAACTATAAGAATTTGATTTCTTCTTTGTATGTACGGAGCTCCTGCTTAGATAAGTATCGATATGCATGTTTTGTTAAAAACACTCGATATAAAAAACAAGTGCAATTAGCTTGTCTTCTTCCAACCTTAGTTGCTGCCCATCATCTTTTCCGGGTATATTACCAAGTTCAAGTGTGACTTGCTTACCAGCTAGACTCTGGTTGCAAAAAAGTTGGACGGTTAGGTTCTCTGACATGTACGAATTGTCAAGGCCCTTCGTGTTCTAATGTTGAATTAACAACAGCAGAGGATTCGTTGAATACTGACGAACAGACATGCGATACATTGCTATTGACGCAATTTACTTACACCCAGGATGAAGAAGTTAAAGGAGGTCAAGAAAAAGAAGAAGAAGATCAAGGAAAAAAAACAACAAGAAGAAGTAATTGAAAATTATGAATCGTATACGAATACATTTTTCAACTGTTTTTTAATTTCCATCACTTTTATCAATTCCAACCCTTGCAAATATATGTTATTATGCAATAGTTTCCAATTAAACAGAATCACAATAGACCTGTGGAATAGGTCTACTGGGAAAACCACGTTAAAAAACGCGCTAAGTACACTACCTTCGAGGTGGCGTGGAAACACGATGAAGCTTACAACTTTTTGAATCGCTATATCTCAGGAACTGTGCCTTTTAGGAAAAAAATTATAAATACGTTTTTTATAAATAATTTTATGATCTACAATTGTTTAAGGTAATTTTACGATAAAACTTACCGTTTCAAGGAAAATCGCAAAAAGAGCATTTTTTAACCTTTGACCGCAAGTCATTTTTTTTTCCAAGTACCGGGGGGAATTTTGAAATGTTATTTTTAATTATGTTTTGAACAATTTTACTTACTTTCAGCTGAATGTTAATTAATTTATTTTTTGGTCTAATTTGACCGGGCTATTAAATATATTCCTTTGCTTATCAAAGAACCAACTTCAAATGTCTTTTAAAAAAAATAAATAGTGTCGACGTAATTAAGATTTAAAGTTCACGTCTGGTCTTTTAAATTTGTCGCTAGACCAACAAACAGTGTGTACGGCACAAGTTCCAATATATCTTTTTTGCTTCGTTAATTTATTTCATTCAAAGCAAAAGGAAAAAAATAATCGCGTTTTTTTATTCCGAAAACATACATTTCACAAAAAACTGCTTATAATCGTTTAAAAAGTTTTTCTTACCGATCCCCAAATTCCTTATTTATCCCCGTCAAAAAAATTCCCGAACATCACTCATTTCTTTGGCCGCCACAGTGGCTACCCCCCTTAACATCCGCCTCTGTATTAAAAACCTACGCTCGCGATTTTTTTATAGTGTGCGGCCTGCTTTAGGCGCGGCCTTATTTTCGATTGATTGCGTCGCGATTGTCGCTATGAATGAATCGCGAATAATAGCCGGAGGTCACTGGAGTAATTTATTACTAGTTTCTTGGAATCGATCGCCTCCATTCATTAGGTTTACTTCGTTAGGATTTTTATGTTGATACTGGAGAAGTTAGCTTTCAATAATAATAATAATTTTTATTATTATAAAAGAAACTTTTGATATAGAACACATAACTTAACAAAATCAGTATGTGTGCCGAACGAGAAAGCGTTTTATTTTTAAATAATATGTTTATTTTAAATACCTACACTCAGATGCAAAAAAAACGCAACAGTGAAATTTTTGGTAAAATTTGAGGAATCCCAACTTTTTTATTTATAGGCTAATTTTCATAAATTTTTTAGAGAACTTTAGGTAAAATGACCAATTTTAATCCACCTATTTAGTGGTTTGATAAATGTTCGCGTTTTAGTCATTATTCAGGGTTAATTAAATGGTTGCTTCGTGGCCCTAATTTTAAAATACCCTGTGGAATAATTACGTTATCAAATTTTTTAAAAGGCTGCATCGGTTCATTTTTAAGAGCAAAATTAAACATCCCAGTACTTTAAAAGACATTTATTTATTTATTAACAAACCAATTCAACTTTAACTTAACTAACCTAAAAAAACATTTTTTTTACAACAAACTTAACCTGATATTTTGTATTGCCACCTCTGGCTCTAATAACAGCCTGCATACGGCGGTTCGTACTGTCAATAGCGTCTTGAGGAATATTTTGCCATTCCTTCTGAAGGGCTAAGTAGACCTCATCTACCGTAGCGGAAACTACTTTACGCTCTTTGACTCGCTTACTTGGCATATCCTACACATGCTCTATGGGGTTGAGGTCAGGCGAACATGCTGGCCAGTTCATTTTGTTGATTTCAACTTCCGCCAGGTATTGTGTGACACATCTTGCTGTATGGAGCCTTGCATGAGGATAAAGTCATTACCGACAAGTACACTAAAAGATATAACATGATGGGCTAATATCTCGTCTACATATCATTAAGCAGTCAACGATCCAGCGACGACAACCAAGTCAGAGCGAGCCTCTCGAGTTATTCCTCTTCACATCATAACTATCCCTCCTCCATGACTTACAAATCTTTTTCCGGCCCTTCTTCATACTCTTTTCCGTCCATCTGGAGAATGTAAGCAGAATCTGGATTTCTCAGTAAAAAGAACATTCTGCCATTGCTGTAAGTTCCAATTTAAATATTCAGGGGCAAACTGCAGCCTAGCTACTCGGTGGCTGCGAAGCAGTTTTGGTCCAGTTGCTGGTCTGCAAGTTTTTAGACCAAACTCCTTTAATCTTCGACGAACTGCCCACACACTAACGTTCCTACCTCGGACTTCTTAAAGATGTTAAATGGCAATCCCGCAAAGATATAACTTAGAGAAATCTGTCATCAACAGCAGTAATTTTTTCTCTTTTGCCACAGCCGGCTCTACGCGTACATCTGCCAGTTTGCAAAAAACGTTCGAATACTCTTTTGATGGTAGAGCGATGAACATGAAGGATTTTTGCAATATATTCATAAATACGTCCGTCTTCAACAAGTGCAACAGCTTTTGCGCAATTCTCGGCACTTAAAACCATGACTGACATGAAAAAATACGTCATTAACCTGACATTAGGGCAACAACGAGCAATTCCTCCTCAAAATAATGTTTTTTTAAAGTAATGAGATGTTTAATTTTGCTCCTAAAAATGAACCGATGCACATAAAGACATGAACCAAAAAACAAACTAAAGAAAATGAATGGTTCTTAACGAATATTGACCTTTTAAAAAAATTTGGTAACGTAATTATTCCACAGGGTATTATAAAATTAAGGTCATGAAGCGACCATTAAATTAACACTGTATAATGACTTAAACGCGAACATTTATCAAACCACTAAACCACCTAGGTTTAAAATTGGTCATTTTACCTAAAGGTTTCTAAAAAATTTATGAAATTCAGCCTATAAATAAAAAAGTTGTGATTTCTCAAATTTTACCAAAAATTTCACTGTTGCGTTTTTTTTGCACCTGAGTGTATTTAGTATTTCACTTATTTAATTGAAATCCTTTTATACTTGGTACAGCTATCAATTCCAAAAGTATTTGGAATTTAAATCGTTTTTGATAAGTACTTAAATTGTTTTAAAGTATTTAAATAATTAATTTTTTTCCTTAATCCTCTCTTTGGTCTTCTTTTTATTTCCTCTATAGTTCCCGAGACTGAATACCAAATTCTAAAATTTAGCATATTCTGATAGCAAAAAACAAAAAATAATTTAATACCACAAAATATCAACTTTACCACTTGTACCCCTTCCCCTTAAAACGATACAGTTCAAAAACAATAGTTTGTTTACTCTCCTTAAACTAAAGTTTTAAAAAATCGTAAAGCACACACGCACATACCTGTGTCTAAGATGTGTCTAAGAAGGGCAGTGTCGTAGCAGCACATTCTGTATTTTCTACAAACAAAAAGGGCACCAGTCTGATGGCCACAAGTGCCAAAATAAACAAGATTAAAATTATTTAAATAAAGCGAGCCAAACACAATTGCAGTTTAGAGATAGAAAAGATACACCCAGTATGACGACCGTATAGACACTGTAATTCAAATCATGAATCCTGGTGTTAATGTTTGTGGACAGGAAAAAGGACGCAGTTGTACTTGTTTACAAACTGGATACCTTACAATTTACAGCTGCTATTCTTCAGGAAACGACGAAACAGAGAAACTAAAAAGAACTTTTATGAAATGGCCGCCCATCCACACCAATAGAATGGTGCAGAGGGGCTAGAACGCAAAAAAAATGTACCAACCAAAAAACTAAAATTTTCCATTAAACAAACTGTCGATGTTTTGGAGGAACAGTCCGTTGCCGGGTTTTCCAAATAATTACAAATGGTGAAATAGTCCAAACACTTTGGGCCACCTATCAAGGCAGCAGAACAAAACTTTAGAAACGCACTCAGGAAGTCGAAAGAAAAACAACTGAAAAAAATCTACGATGATGTAGATAACCATATCTGGGGTAACGGATACAAGATTGTGATGAGGGATAACCTCTAAAGATTAAGTAAGGCAGTAAAGTACCTCGGTGTATGGATAGACACCAAGTTAGCATTTGCTAAACATGTAAAATAGGTCATCCAGAAAGCAGAAAAAATAGTTACAATTCTATCTAGACTAATTCCAAACGTACAGGATCCCAGATTATTAAGCAAATTGTACTCAAACGTGCTTCATCACAAATACTCTATGGTGCACCAGCCTCGTATGAAACCAACCAAAACTAAATGCTCGTTTGGAAACTCAGTATAGTCTCCAGAGAAAAATGGCAGTAAGGGTATCTAGCGCCTATCGAACCATATCTACAGAGAGAGCTGAAATCATATCCAGCATCTTCACTATAGCACTCCAGATTTCTGAAAAACGGAAGCCATATACTGGAGTAGATAAATGTATTGCTAGGAACTATACAAACGGTAGATGGACCTACCTACTAATTCCCAACATGGAAAGATGGATAAACCGAAAAAATGGGAAGGTAGATTACTTTTTTACACATGCGTTATCTGGTCATGGATACCTTGGGAAATATCTCTACAAATTTAAAAGATCAGATACTAGTGGATGCCCATATTGCAAAGACTGTGAAGACGACGCCCAACTGTTTCAGTGCAAAAGATGGGAGGAAACAAGAAATTTTTCAAACCACACTGGCTAAATCTTTGATCGCATCAACATGATGATCTGTCTTCTTGAAAGCAAAAAATTGTGGACCCAGGCCTATAAAACCATCAGGGAGATAATTGAAACCAAAGAAAGAGAAGAGGGATTGAACCAACCAATGTGATTCTCACCTTCGACACCAGCCTACCTGTCACACTTCCTGACCGCTGTGTTCGCACGTCGTTGTCGTGGTTCGGCCCACTAGGATCTTTTGAAACATGCGCTGGAGTTGCTGGTTATCGACAACTCTTGCTGCTAGCGTATGGAACGGAATCCGAAGCTAAGACGAACACAAGGCCTAACTCAAGGTGTTAGCATACCGTGCTGATGAGTGAATGACATCCTGTGCCTGAAACAGGTGTCTCCAACGGTGCCTCTGAGATACAGGGCGACCTCTCAGAGTATCTAGCCTTACTGCGGTAATGCGGGGCTCTGCCGTGGTGGACTATTACTTCCCTAGCTCCAAACAGGAAGCGGATAGAACCACTTTCATAGGAAAAAAGTGACAAAGGTGCGCTGACCGAAACGGATAAATCCGTTTCGAGAGGTGCCACCCAAGATCACAAGCAGACAAAAGTGCGCCGACCGAAGCGGGTAAACCCGTTTCGGTCAGCGCACCTGAAGTCACAGGTGCCTGTTTCACGGGGAAGGACTAATCCATCCCGAACAGACAGGTGCTTAGAAAGGGATCCCTAAATCCATACAGAAGTCGGACAGAACCGCTTCTGTAGGGAAAAGAGTTCTCTGGCTTTACACGTAATGCGGATAGGACCGTTTTCATAGGGAAAGGTCGGAGATACGACCCCAGAAGGACCATTTGGTTCCTGTAACAAGGAGCTGGTAGCTACCCACGTCATTAGACCGGGAGAGGCGGATCTAACCCCTCTTAAAAAAAAAGGGTTACTACCTTTCGTTTCCTACATGTACGAACGAACACTGCCATTAGAAGATAAGTGAGAAGTAAAAAAGGGTTATGACATCAAAAATACTTATTAACCACAAATTAAAAATTTGTGAGCGAAACAAGACCATTTTTTTAAACCTAAGTAAAAAATAACATTTTATTTGTATTAACATAGATAATAGGAACTTAAAAAGTAATTTATATAAACAAATAAGAACTAAAAATCAGGTATTGTTATATAATAATTATATATAATTCGTAGATTATCATATAACAGATGGCAACCCTAAGGTGGAAATTAGTTGACCATTTATTTTATAGTGTTTGTCTTTAGAGATTAGTTAAAAGACGCATATAAAAATCTACTCTAGTATAAACAATTTAACGTAGCTACTGAAAAATAAAAGGATATATTTATTCTTCAATTAAATACTGAAATTTACATTCTTCGGCCCACATAAGGCTGGCATCTGAAAACGTAGATGTAAAAAACGAGAAATGTGACAAGAAAAGATAAAGAGAGACAGAGGACGGAAATGGCTATAAGCCCACGATGGTTTTTGTAGGAATAAATGCCTCTGTTGAAAGAGGTTTGTACAACATACGTGGACCACATTGGCGTACTTTAAAAGGAAGTTTGTGCAGTTGACTTGCGGGACTTTTAAATGCATTAATTGCACGTTCTGGGTGACAGCCTGCTAAAGGTATTATTGGTTAAGACTATTGGAACAATAGGAGTGGGCTTTATGGTGTATCGGTTATAAGGAGATTATATTTATTTACATATTTTGATTTTCCCGTTATCCCAACATATTGGGTGACGCAGGATGTTGTTGCCCTACTAATTTTTTGTGGTAACTTTTAAACATGTTACGCTAGAGTAAAACCATAGATATTTTTTGGAACTATCCCAACCTCAAATTCACTTTTGGTTTAAACGAAAGTACCATTGACTTTCGTATTTTAATTACGAGTGTCCACTTTCTTTTCATATTTGACCAAAAAACTACTTTTTACTTCCACATTCAGTGATATTTTCTTATTTTTCTTTAATAAACTACATACAATTCCCAGTTTACATTTTTAATGTAATTAATGCGATAAATTTAAGAATGTTTTAAATTTTTTAAATAGAAACATCCCTATTTTATTTTATATTTAAATTCTACACCAAAATTCCTTTCTAATAACATGGAACAACAGGTTCCTAACTCTTAATATGGCGGTCATACATCATCTTTCCGCGAGGTTTTTTTTTGCTATGAAAACAAAATTATATTTAAGAAAAAAAAATTTATTAGACTTTTTGTCAGTACTACTTTATTATTTTTGAATAAAATATTAGAGCTACTAAGAAAATTTACAGAAATTATGCTTTTTTGTTTTTTGCGAAATAACTCATATTTTCTAGGAATGTCGATAAGTCAATAGCACTATCGATACTATAAATATTATTAAGCCATCGATAGGATATCGCTTGAAAAGACCCCTATCGATAGTTCGGGAAGTACCTCCGTATCCGTAGTTCTGTAACATGCCAACTGGTTTCCAGACTTTCTCAGAAATCAAAAATTGAAATCTCTACCTAGTTGCTGAGGACGATTTCCTTTTAAAAGTTTTTTTGGTTAATCCAGCAAATAAATTGGTGAATAAACAAAAAAAACTTTAAATTTACTCCTTATAGGTACCTACCATGGCTTGTTCATTGTAGTTGTACCATTAAATACCTACGATGACTTGTTTCGTGTTATATATTTACAGGTATCATTCAGTAGTAATAATAAGCACTTGATCCTGTTATCTTTGGAGCATTCTAGCAGGGTGGTCGATATATACGAGAGTTGAACTTATCCAACTTACTAAACTATCGATAGTATCGATAGCTGATAGGCGATAGTGTCGAAACTATCGGTAGCTCTAACTACGAACTATCGACATCCCTAATATTTTCTCATCAATAAAAAATAGAAAAATTAATGTAGGATTGTTTAAGGTTTAAAATATTATAGAAAGTAGACGTAACAGTACGCATAAAATTGGCATTTTCTCTGTTTCCACCGCCTAATAAGCAAACATATTTATTATAGCGAAAATAGCAGCCCTGATTAGAAAATGGTGTTCGTATACAATTAAAATATAAAATATTATAGGAGTGTTTTTATTTAAACTGTTATAAAATTATTTAATTTTTGAAGCCAATTTCCTAAAAAAAATCATTTTACAAAGAAAATGTATGTAATTTATAGAAGAAAAATAGAAAATATCACTGACTTAGCTTAGTGATGAATATTTTTTTTTCAGCAAAAACAATGGCCGTATTTTGTTTTCTTTAAGTAATTTTGAGGTTGAGTTAATACCAAAAATATCAAATATTATAATGTAAAGTTTCCAAAAGTATATCCTAAAAACCATAAAAAAATTAGAATGGTAGTATATGTAATGTAATACGCATGAAATAGTGAAATTAATGTTAGATTTCTTAAGATTAAAGTACGATATTATGAGAGGTGTAGATATGTTCCCTATTTTCTTGAATGTGTTAGACAATAGTTTTAACAGCATTAAGATCTTGGGCTTTTACTGGTTTTATTTGTTAGTAGTAATCCGGGAGGCCACCGCAAAAAAAACAAGCCTATAAGAGAACAGCATGAAACATTTTTTTTATATTACTATGAACAATGGTCAATTTAAAGCCGCACTACTGCCTCAGCTCAACGGGTTCAGATTTCATTTTTTTAGCTTAAAAAAAATCGTGAAAATATTTTTTTTTTTTTAATATAACTCAAAAACTAGTGATTTTACGAAAAAAAGTACCTATATAATCCAAGGAAGTTTAAAGATGTATGGAAGCCCAATACTGTAGAAAAAAATTGTCCAGGCGTGCAGGGCAGCGGGAATAGGGGGATTGGCCCCGCGGAGTTTGCGCAATGAATAGTAGGTCAGAGCCGGACTTCCATAATTCTTTGTTACTATCTATAAAGCTGACATCATCAAATGTCAAATTCAAACATTCACTGTTTTTTTTTATGTTTTTGCACAAAATTGTTGGTTATTAAACGATACTACCATAGAATATTTAAAATTATTGTGTAATATTGGATTTTATATCATCTGATTTAATATGGAAAGAATAGATTTAGCCACTTTACAGCCTTCTATTTAAATGGTCGATATTTTTGTGAGTTTTGTATTTTTACCAAAAATCTTTGTAAATAAATAAAAACACGAATTTTTAAAATAAATTTCAAACATTGTATGATAGTTTCATGTACTTATCACCAATTTTGTGATAAAAAAAGGGCAAGATAGTGTAAATGAGTTTAATCTAATCCTAAGATTCTGGTTGTACATTAAAAAGTGAAAATTTTTATAACTGCTTTTTAGGCATATACTTTTCACTAATAACAAACATTTATGAGACAGAATAACAGTGGGTATATAAAAATGTTTAGTAACCTTTGGTACCTGAGTATCCATTGTAACAGTATCCGTTAAATATTATGTGTCTACAGTATGTCGAGCTTAAAAAGTTGATAATGTAAGATTAAGAAACCAAAAATTTAATTTCTTTTTAAACAAATACAGAAAAAGCAAAAAGAAACTTTAACATAAAATTGTACTTTCTTTCATTCAATTAGAGGGACCTGTATATATTAAAATTTGCCCAGTAATTAATAATTTTGATCATTTAAAAGAATGTACTAAATTATTAAATGAAATAAAAGTACCTAAATGAAAACCTTATTTCTTTTTAATAATCCACAGAAATACACAAACATTGTGGAAATCATCTAAAAGATAGTTAAGATTGCCTTACTTTTCTCACTGCTATTTCCTATAAAATTTTCATTTTCCATTATTCATAATTGATATATTATTATTTATTCGGTTACCTAACGTTACGTCTCATAAGAAGCACCTAATTTAAATATAAGAAATACTTACCTAAAGTAAAACATGCCGGGTATGTTACCCTTGGATTTGCAAGACAAAACCATACAACCTCTACTCATTTTGTTACGATATTATAAGTAACGAACAATAAACACAAAATTATAGTCACAATCTAATAAACACTAATCACTAAAATAAGAAGGTTTTTATCAATCCCAAAAACTTCTGCAACCACAAAATATAATCACACAAAGCAAAACAATCGAAACTAATACGGCGCAAAGGGCACAAACCACAACGAAAATGACGAATGATGAGACGACGTCGGTTGATGGTACAGCGCGAATATAGTTTCATTCGCACCGCGCGCGCCCTTGCACCAAAAACGGTACTCCGGCTCTCATAAAAGTATAATGTGTTGCCTAACTACACACTGATTTATCAGTGTGTAAGTAGGCAACACATTAAATTATTTCGTGGAATTTTGTTATTGCGCAGAATCGGCGGGGCCAACTCTGACAGTTATTTTCATACTGGCCTGGACATTTTTTGATCGAATGGGCCATAACATTGGGCTTCCATACACCTTTAAACTTCCTTGATATAATCGAAATTGATGGCCTAATAAAACTTCGTCAGTTTTTTTATACAATTTTTTTTGTAGCCCTTTTAGTTTTCGAGATATTAACGATTTAAATTTAAAATAAAAACGCAAATATCTTTAAAACTAAAAGAGTTACGAAAAAATGTAATTAACAAAAAAATCTGCCTTTTAGTATGTTCTATAAAAAAGAATATATACATATTTTTAATAAAATAAGTATTGAAAGTGATATAAGCAAAAAAGTGATTTTGGCCCTTAAATATTTCGCTTATAACAATATTTTTTTTTGGTACAAGTAAGTTATACCAGCACCGATCCATTTAAAAATTAATTTAACATCTTCTATTTATTGAATGAAACAAACTAATACACATGTGCCTCGAGGCAATGGGGGATAACCTGGTGGCACGGATATTTTATTTAATTTTTTTTTGTCCAATAGCTGTACCCATTTCGATCTACTTCAACTTTAACTAAAATAAAATTTAAATTTTATTAAATAAAAAAAATAATTAGTGCCTCCTCTATCTGGGTGTTATATTCCTGGCAGGACGTTTAACATTTAGTATTGTCACTAACACGTTGATAGTTTTTTGATTTTAAAACTTTTTTTGGGGTTCTCTTTTCGGTTATCTGCAAGTTTAGAAAAGTCGATCGCCTCTTTAAGTGCACGAGTCTATATCTTGGGACCTGAAATAAAACGGTCCTTTCAATGTTTTAATAGTGACAAAATCCCACCTCGAAATAAAACATTATTTTTAAATTTGGTATATAAATAAAAATTGGCCTTATTTAACATCTACATTATTTTTATAAAAAAATAAAAGTAAAGATACAGTACTGTAGTCAAATTTCAGCTCCAAAGTGTTTTAAGTTGCAACTTGTATTAGTAAAGAATAACATATACATCTTCGACTTTCATTGTCTTTACTTGTTAATTGGTGCAGTTGCGGTGCAGTTTTTAATGATTTCTAATGGTTTTTAAGTGTTAAAAAAACTACTCCTAAAAAAGCTTCTATTTCTATACTCTTTATTGTTTACCTAAGCTTGACCCATATTTTACGGTTCAGCAACGTCTGCAAAAGATTCGGAATGTTAATCCTATGCTTGCTAAATATATTCTGGTTGTTTAGAATTGTTACAACTTTTTAAAGTTATCTTTTCTTTCAGTGATTTTTTTATGAATTTATGCTTTCCGTATGCGTCTTGTGTACCTAAACTCCAATTTTTAGTGGTCTTTTTGTTCTCCCACATTCACAAGGGATTTGGTAAATACATTCTTTATTTGAAACATTGTTATCGGGTCTCGTCTTAGTAAGAATACTTCTTGGAGTGGTTTGGGATTTCAATGTCGTTTTAATACTATACTGGTCCGCGATTTTGTGGATTCCTTTTTATTCTAATATTTGTCGATTTTTTCCTCAACCAGTTTTTCGAATGTCTATATCTAATTTAATTTCCTCTTTTCGTTTTTTACTTTTTCTGTTTCAGGCGATCTGTCAGTTCATAAGGGTCAACAGGGCTAAGCAGACTCGGTTCGCTATACCAGGGAGGACCAGGACCGAAGTGGTCCCGTTTTCTAGAAAATTTTGAAGCAAGTAATGCCAAGAAAAAATACGGTAATTGTTTAGACCTGTGGCTCTACTTTTTTGGGATGTAAAATCAACATGAATATTTTTTTTCTTAAAGTTCATTAAAAATGGAATAATTAAAAAAAACTTAAAAAAAAATATTTGAAAAATCCAAAAAATAATATTTTATATTTTACTAGATGAAAGCCTGTCTCCGCGAGGCGAGAGACAATATTAAGTAGCCTCTGTCTCCGTAAGACGCCTTTCCTACGGCTAACGGTAAAAAAACAGTTTTTTGCTCCTATTTTTGTCCCGGGAGCGAATTCCAAAAAACGGGCTTCGTTAGGTTCTAGCCACTGCTAAAGACTACCACTGTGCCAAATTTTCATGACTTTAGCTTAAGCCAGGGGTCTCCAAACTTTCCAGCCTTAGGGTCATACTGATTACTCCAGTAAGTTCCGAGGGCGAAAACCATATTATCATTGTTGCCGGTGGTAAGAAGTGAAATAGTCCAAAAAAGTCCGAAAAAGTACACAACGTTTAAAAAAGGCTGCAAATCGGACTAAAGTCCGCAAAACGGCAACACTGCATATTATTAATTTTCCTGTCATTATCTGTAATTTCTAGATTAGTCGTAGAGTACGAGCCATGAGGAGTAACGTGACACGACATCTTGTGGACACAAGCGGAAATAGGTAGTACCTTCTATCGCTAACAAATGGCGCTAATAGCACGTACAGAATAATCTCGTTGGTTCGAGAAAGTTCTGGTGTCTTCCACTCACTTCTAGATGGCAGTAATTGGAATATATAAGAAGGCTAGTGGCGCAACCACAAGTCAGTTCCTATGACACTGTTGTTAAATAAAATATTGCATACCTCCTTAAAACGTGTTTGTGCGTGTTTAAGTTTAAGACATCTTTAAAACAGTATTTTGATTTGAATTGTTGCTTTTGTGTGTAAATTAGTAGTATGGAAAAAAAGCGAAAAATTGATAGTGAATGCAGAAAATTCAAAGATCAGTGGAACATTCAGTATTTCGTAATTGAGTCCAGTAACGAGGCGCTATGTTTGATTTGCAATGAAAGCATAGCCGTTCTCAAAGAATATAACATTAAACGTCATTATGAAACAAAACATTTTCAAAATTACTCAAAATATACAGGAAGTTTGCGGACAGAAAAATTCGAAGCTATGCAGCGCGGATTGAAATCGCAGCAATCTTCATTTACAAAACGCAAAACTGAACAAGAGGCTGCAACTCGTGCCAGCTTTCGTGTGGCTCTTGAAATTGCAAAATGTGGAAAACCATTCACCGATGAAGAAATGATCAAAGAATGCATAATTGCAGTAGCCGAAGAAATGTGCCCTGAAAAGGTAAATTTATTAAAAACTGTCAGTATGTCAGCAAACACTGTGGCTCGAAGGGTAGAAAACATCGCTGAAAATATATCCTCTCAACTGTTCGACAAAAATGGACATTTTGAGTGGTTTTTTTTGGCCTTGGATGAGTCAACGGATGTGTTAGATACTGCTCAGGTGTTGATTTATATTCGAGGAGTAGATAAAAGCTATGAAGTGCACGAAGAACTTCTTGATATGTATAGTATTCATGGCACAACTACTGGTACAGATATTTTTAAAGGAGTTGAAATGGCCATTAATCAAAAGAACCTTTGATGGAAAAACTTGAAATGTATTACAACTGATGGAGGCAAAAACATGAGTGGGAAAGATAAAGGAGTGGTCGCTCTTGTGTCAAAGGCTGTAGAAAATGACGGTGGTTCAAAACCATTAGTCTTACATTGTATCATTCATCAACAGTCTTTGTACGGAAAATGCTTGGATATGTCTGACGTTCTGAAACCAGTCATATCAACTGTTAATTTTATCAGATCTTTTGGGCTGAATCACCGACAATTCCGACAATTTATCGAAGAGATTGGAGAAACTGACTTACCTTATCATACTGCCGTACGCTGGCTTAGTTGTGGGAAAGTCCTTCAGCGCTTTTTTGAACTTCGAGCAGTGATCGAAATTTTTTTGAATGAAAAGCATCGCCCCCTTACTGAATTACAAAACAACATATGGCTGTGGAAGTTAGCATTCTTTGTTGACTTGACAAAACATGTAAACGAACTGAATTTGGGATTGCAAGGAGAAAACCAGCATCTTCCTGATTTATACACTAATATCAAATCATTTCGGAAGAAATTGAGACTGTTTCAATCACAACTACGAAGTAAATATTTTTCACATTTTAAAACATGTGAAATATTCAGCCACACTACTGACACTGAGTTTCCTATCGATTTTGCAATCGAAACTTTGAGTGCTTTGAAGATAAATTTTGATACTCGTTTCTCGGACTTTGATGCCATTGCGAATCAAATTAAGATTTTTCAGAATCCTTTTGATACTGACATTGAAACCCTAGCCCCGGAACTTCAAATGGAAATGATTGATCTACAATGCAGTGATATAATTAAGAACAAATATCAAAACTCATCTTTGTTGGAATTTTATAAGAGTCTTCCACTGACACAATTTTATAATTTGCATAAATTTGCTCGTGGTCTGTTTTCTGTTTTTGGTACTACTTATTTGTGTGAGAAAACCTTCTCCAAAATGAAGTACACAAAAAATGTTTACAGATCGAAATTAACTGATGAGCATCTTAAATCTCTTTTAATAATTGGTACAAGTAAAATTAGTCCACAACTACAAACTATTGTCAGTGGAAAATCAATTACATAAATCTCATTAGTATTTCATATGTCATTATGTTTGTTATAAGTTATGTGATTATTTAAAATGTATAAAATGTTAGTTGGATTCATTTCAATAATTTGTTAGTTATTATATACCGAAGTTAAATTTTCTGCATATTATACATGTCTTTACTCATTACAATTCTGTGTTTCTTTATCCAACTTATCACAAAAACAATAACAATAAGCCTACAAGAATGTTATGAGTTAGCGGAGTTAGCCCATGACCATATCAATGTAGATGTCATATTAATAATTATTCAACATAAAATTAGAATACTTCAGTAAACTAAATTTAATTTGCTATAAAAATTATTTGTTCTCTAAAAGGAGTTTTCAAGTATGCTAGCTCTCCGCGGGCCGGACAAAATCTGTCCGCGGGCCGGATGTGGCCCTCGGGCCGTAGTTTGGAGACCCCTGGCTTAAGCCATAACTTCAGGATTACGTGGACAGACAAATAAATATATATACCTACCTACATATAAATATATCCACATTAGCAAATTATATATAGATTATTTACGAAACTTAATTTTATATTTCATTATTTACGAAACTTGAAAAATTTTCAAAATTAAAATTAATACAGAATATACAGGGTGATTCAGGGTCGATGGTAGGTTAGACGTTTATGGAAAACGAGACGCAGAATTTTTCTGAAAAATTAGCATCTTACATTTTCTTACCTGTTCTATCGATCTAAAATATTTTCAGCATTGCGACGTTGCCGCTTCTCTCAAAAAGTCCTAGAAACTTTATTTTTTTAAATGGAACACCCCCTATATTAGCAAGTTTTTATATTCGCCCTTTTATTATAATACTTTTTTGTTAATATTGCCCTTTACCCATCTCTATCAGTTTTCGAGGTAAAAAATAATTTGTGTTAAATATGGTCCAAAACATGGCCCTAATTAAACTTAAGTAAATTAGTGCTCTCAATTCATAAAAAGTTGATGTTTTGGTGGTAGTTTAGACAGACACGATGTATTTAATTTACACCGAGAAATCGACTTCATATCATACAGGGCGTGCTAAAATTACTATTATTTCCGTTATTCTTAAAAGGGGTCAAAAGATCATTTTTTCAAATGAAGCCCCCTGTATATTACTCAATAAAATAAAAAATGAAGAAGAACGCTTTAAGATGACATATCATGTCCCTATACCTAAATCATCAAGTTTGCTTAATAAAGTCGCTTTTTTGTGAAAAATTATTTTTTAAAGAATTTAATTTTAAGTAACCATGGAATTATTAAGCTTATGACAGTTTGACTACAAAATAATTTAATTAACATGTGAAAGTACAGAAAATAACATAATTAAGATGAATAAAAATAACAAAATTGTAAACAAAATAACAATTTTTTACAATAAATGCTGGACATGTTGTCCATTACATTCTAAACATTTTAGAATGTAACTATTCGCCGTCGCAGTTCTTCTTTAGTATTTCTTCTAGAATGTATATGCTGAAAATATTTTAGATCGATAGAACAGGTAGGAAAATGTAAGATGCTAAATTTTCAGAAAAATTCTGCGTCCCGTTTTCCATAAACGTCTAACCTACCATCGACCGTGAATCACCCTGTATATATATTTTTTTATTTTTCTTAAAAGGATTTATAATCAATAAAAGAACAAAATGAAAAAAAACATGGCAATATATTAGTCTAGGAGGAATTGGCGCATGAGTACCGAATACTATTCCACCTCAATTTTTTTATACGATCTTTTTTAAATTGCCCTACTAATGATATAAATGCAAGTTGCCATGGCGCCACTGGTGCCCTATTGTTTAAACCGAAATTGTTTAGGCAATTGCAAGAAATTGTTATTTTTCAACCGGACAATTTTTTTATATTCTTTATTGAAATACAAATAAAAAAGATTTTATGATTTTATATTTTTGAAGAATGAATTTTTAAAATTTCGAAAAATCTTAAATTTGGGTACTTTTGACCCATCAATAATATATATTAAAAAAATAAAATAAGACATTAAAAATATCTTTTTTAATTCTGTATACAATAGTTAATAATATAAACTGCTCAACAAAAAGATCGTACCATTGAATTTTTAGACCCATTTTCAAACTGCTGTAACTTTTTTAAAAATTAACTTATTTGAATATCTAAAACGAAGTTTAAAACCGCGTTTCTTCTAGTTTAAGCTGTATTGCATTTAGTTTTAGTAAGATGAATATTATCATGATGTACAGGGTGATCAATAGAGTGCTGCAAAAACAAAAAATTCGAGTGTGTCCCATTTCAGTGGTAATTTTTTTTGGTCGTTATAATATGGGTTGTTACCAAGGTCATATCAATATCTCTAGACGTTTTTGCCAGTTTTTGAATTGAGGACCTCTGGCTTGCGATACACTTCTAAACGTCAAATTTTGGTAATCAATTCTTAAAAAGCTATAACTGGAAAATGGATTGACGGATTTCAACGAGTGTTTCATATTCGGAAAGCTCATTTTATGTAGATCTTTTATGTCCTATGCACTTTTCGATAGCTTATAATTTTATGAGTATACGGGGCCAACAAATACCAAACGCGTACCTGATTTAGAAATCCTAAATATACGGTAAATTATTGAACGCCAAAGGGACCATATGTGTGTGTTTTGTTTTAAAAATGGCCCAGTTGAAGTTTGTGTCAATATCTCGAAACGATTTCTACCGTTAATCGATTTATGCTGTTTAAGTGCCTGTAAATTTATTCAGCAAAATGCGTCGTTATTATGGCATTAGGTGTGAATGGTAGGAATTCCAACAACGTCTTAAAGTTTTAAACATTTTTAAACATAAATTAGGGTATTTGGTGTTGTACACCATGATATACGGAGTGATCAACAAAGTGCTTTCAAATTTATTATGGTATCCATAATTACCGCAACATTAGCTACAGAACGGCCTTGTTTGCGCAAGATGTTTTAGATTAAAATTGTTAGGCTTGAAACTCTTTTTAGTACATTTCGGTGTCCAAAAACTTACCGCACTATATTTTTAGTTGATTTTAGCTTAGTTTTCAAAGAGTCAAATTACCTCTACAAAAAGAAAAAAATGTTTACTTGATACATTGAATTTATCTATAGCAGCGATACGTTTCTATAGCAACGATGGAATAATGTCATTGTCATAAAACAGTTTGTAAGTCAAACAAAACTTCTGTAGAGGTAACTTTACTCTTTAAAAATGGCAAAACTAAGCGAAAATGAACTACGAAATATAGTGCGGTAAGTTTTTAGACACCGAAATAATACATTTAGTAGTAGTTACATGTCTAATAGTTTTAATCCTAAGCAGATTACGTCAACAAGGCCGTACTATACCGAACATTGCGGAATTTGTGGGCACCACAATATCTGTTGTTAAACGGACACTAGCTAGAGCACGAGCCCATGGTAGTGTAAATTACCGCCAACAGGGTCGCTGCGGACGAGCCAGAAAAACGACAGCTAGGCAAGATCGTCTAATAATACGAAACGTCAATCGCTGTAGGACTCTTAATGCTACCAAAATTGCCGAAGTTTCCAAGCAGCAAGTGGCGTAAGGGTCTCCACACAAACTATCAGGAGACGGCTTCATGAGCGAGGACTTAAGGCGCGCAGGCGTGCTGCCTGCCCTGCTTTGCAGGCTACTCATAGAGCTGCAAGGAGGCTTTGGGCTGTAGATCATGCTAACTGGGGGATAGCAGAATGGAGTAGGTGCATGTTTACGGATGAATGTAGTGACGGACGAATTTCGGTCTGGAGAGCCAGAAATTAACGAAGAAAACATGGATGCAAGGGTACCGTTTGAAGGTGGAGGACTGCTTGTGTGGGGTGGTGTGATGTTGAATGGGAGAACATATTTGGTTGTTTTGGTGGGAGAATCGATGAATGCTGAAAGGTATCGAGATATGTGTATTAGGGATATTGTTATTCCTTTTGCACAAAACTTTGGCAACGATTTTGTCTTGGTGGACGACAACGCTCGTCCACATAGAGCCAGAATCGTCCAAGAAGTCTTAAGGGATAACAATATTGAAAGAATGATTTGGCCTGCAAGATCGCCGGATATGAATGTGATAGAACACGTATGGAGTTGGATTAAAGAAAATTGAATAACGGAGAGCATAATTTTAACAACTTGGATGACATGGCAAATGCAATAAGAGTGGAATGGAACGATATTCCCCAGAACTTCCTTGCAAGCTTAGTGAATAGCATGCCAAGAAGGGTAGAGGAAGTTAGGAGGGCTCACGGGGGACCCACCCATTATTAATTTTAATGTTTCTTTTTGTTCGTTACATCATTAATTTTATCTGTTACTATTGTTGTTTTTAATATTGGTTATTAAATGTAATTTTACCCAATTGAGATTTATAAAAACATTTTATCTAATGAGAGTGTTTTATTTTTTAACTTTTATTAAAACATGTGTAAAATGGATTACTGGGAAATCCTAAATTTACATTCATCTAGGATTTTAATAATAAAGACTTGCAACAACGTCTAGGAATATGGAAAAAACAATATTATTCTAATAAGTAAAACATTTATCCAAAATGGCACAAAATTAAACATTTAAATTTTTTGAAAGCAGTTTGTTTATCACTCCGTATATCATGGTGTACAACACCAAATACCCTAATTTATGTTTAAAAATGTTTAAAACTTTAAGACGTTGTTGGAATTCCTACCATTCACACCTAATGCCATAATAACGACGCATTTTTGCTGAATAAATTTACAGGCACTTAAACAGCATAAATCGATTAACGGTAGAAATCGTTTCGAGATATTGACACAAACTTCAACTGGGCCATTTTAAAACAAAACACACACATATGGTCCCTTTGGCGTTCAATAATTTACCGTATATTTAGGATTTCTAAATCAGGTACGCGTTTGGTATTTGTTGGTCCGGATACTCATAAAATTATAACCTATCGAAAAGTGCTTAGGACATAAAAAATCTACATAAAATGAGCTTTCCGAATATGAAACACTCATTGAAATCCGTCAATCCATTTTCCAGTTATAGCTTTTAAAGAATTGATTACCAAAATTTGACGTTTAGAAGCGTATCGCAAGCCAGAGGTCCTCAATTCAAAAACTGGCAAAAACGTCTAGAGATATTGATATGACCTTGGTAACAACCCATATTATAACGACCAAAAAAAATTACCACTGAAATGGGACACACTCGAATTTTTTGTTTTTTTTGCAGCACTCTATTGATCACACTGTACATCATGATAAGATTCATCTTACTAAAACTAAATGCAATATAGCTTAAAGTAGAAGAAACGCGGTTTAAACTTCGTTTTAGATATTCAAAAAGTTAATTTTTAAAAAAGTTACAGCAGTTTGAAAATGGGTCTAAAATTTAAATGGTACGATCTTTTTGTTGAGCAGTTTA
>JAHBCN010008601.1:0-38455 GCA_019359885.1 Listronotus oregonensis | reverse complement strand
TTTTTTTAAAATTAACTTAAAATGGAAAAAACTGGTGAAAAGTAGGGATCGTTTCATTTAAAGAGAACACAGATACAATTAATATAATTGTTAGTAAATAAATAAACGATGACGTTACTTTCAAAATTTAACATTTCACTTTTAGACTATTTTAAAATGTTACTTTATGGCCTCCTTTAAAGTCCATTTTTAAATCTAGATAGGTTAAAAATTAATTTTTAACACGTTTGTAGAAAAAAGTATTTTTCATGTAAATATGTAAGCTTAATAAGGTCAATACACTGTGTGTGCTCCAGTTTGATTGTCTGCAACTAAAAACGAAGTGATTTTATCCGGTAAGAAACCTAAAAAATATATCCTATTTAAATATTTATACTAAAATACCAAAAAAAAAACAAATTTTATTGGAAGAATCGTGAGCAAGTATATGAATAAAACAGTATTTTAATCCCGAACCACTCTAAGAAGTATTCTTCCTAACAATAAGACGAAATCGAATAACAATATTTCAAATAAAGACTGTGTTTAGCAAATTCCCTGTGAATGTGGTGAAGTGTACATTGTGGCAACAAAAAGACCACTAAAAATAACAGTTAAAGAACGGAACTAGTAAAACGTTAGGGTCGGGAGGTGCCGAACATGCATAGTCAAAACAACATTGTATACAGTGGTCTGAAGCAAAAATTTTTATGACGAATCCATCTGTAAGAAAAGCAAATTGGAAAAAGCTGCAATAATTTTAAACAACCAGAATGTATTTAACAAGCCTAGTGTTATCATTCCAAATATCTTTTAGCCGTAATTAAAACGTAAAAAATAGGCTTCTGTAAACAACGAATGGAATACAAGTCGTAACTTTAATTGTAGTTTTAAGTTATTACTTAAAAACGATTGGAGATACATACTAACCAAAACGTGGTGTATCCATTAAAAAATAAAAAAAGTAAGTTCAAGATTTGTGTTATTGAAACCATAATATTGTCAAACATCTTTAAAAAAAAAAATTAAAATAATTTGAAAAATGCGTTGTATTCAAGAAATATTTCTGAGGCGCACAAAGTAAAAATATAAAGGGCGGTTGCCAAAAAGAGGCTTCTTCCCAAAATTTTAAGATTCACGTTTGTTGGGACATAGAGTAGCCCAAACCTCAAGCTTTAAAACATACAAAAGACACACGTTTGTCCAACAGCAAACGGGTGATCGGAGCGAATATTTAAGAGCAGTCCGAAACCACATACTCATATTGGGTATATACAGGGTGATTCATGAGGAAATGTCAATACTCAGGGTCCAAAAATAAACCTAAAAGTCTATACAAATATGGGTCCGCAAAGCCTTCGTTTCCGAAATACAGGGTGTTAAAGTTTTTATTTAATTTTCCTATTTTTTAAATCAAATTTATGATAATGTAAATATTGGAACAAAATTTGGTATCTGGGGATTTTTTGGTATGACGGATTCGAATCTAATGTGAGGCTTTTCTTGTAGGGCCACCTACACGTCTTTTACTATTTTAAAATCACAACTTTTTGGTAGGGCACTGTATTACATTTTTAAGTAAATTAAATAACTGTTTTTTATTTTTAGTCAATTAGGTATACCTGGAAAAGGAATGAGCAACCGTTTTGAATATTTGGATTTAAAAACACCCCCATACACGCATCTGATTTATTAGAAAAATAAAAAAAAAAAAAAAACGTATAATTTAATATATATATTTTAATTTTTAATAAATTATTGTTCTTAAATTATGTTCAGCAAAACATAAAAAAAAAAAAAAAATAAAAAAATATAAATAAAAATTTTAACACCCTTATATCGGAAACGAAGGTTGCGGACCCATAAGATAGACTTTTTGCTTTTTTGGCCCCCTGAGTACGTACCTGAAGTTTTTACATTTCCTTATGAAACCTGTATATTTAATTTTAATTAAAATATAATTTTATTAATATATTAATTTAAATATTTTTATATATTAAATTATAATCAAATATATAACTTTTATTTTAAATATTAGTTCAATTTTTTTTAAGGCTTTGTTTTGATCTTTTTTCTAATCTTATAGTTTTGTTTAAAAATATGTACAGTTAGAAGAAATAACATTCCATATCATCAAAAGCATTTTTTAAATAAAATAGCTGAAAAATTAAAATTTACCTCTAAATTATTTCTTTTTTAAAGAGCTTTCTTTACGTTTCATTTCCTCACCACAACCTTTCAGGTCCTTACAAAAATTCTGCAAGTCGTCTGCGTTTTCTTTAAGCTGCTTTTGCAATAGAATGGGATTTTTTTTTTAAAAATTTAAAAAGTTTTTTTGTTTATTATTTATTAAAATTATATGTTGTTTTTTTTTTTTTTTTTTTTTTTTTTTTTTACGGTTAAGTTTATTGTTTTCTTTTATCGCAGAACAAAAACCTGACATCGAATGAGGAACGCCGAGAACCGCGAACGTCAAGCCGCACTCGCGTGTCCGCTTGCACCCGGTTTAGAGCCGTCCTAATTATAATGGTTTAAAGTTTTACAAAATAGTAATTTAAAAGTAAAAAAACTGGGGAAGGACAGGTCAACAGGTTTTGGCAACCCCCCAAAAAACTGGTACGGCCCTTGCAATAAATAATGGGTGATCCAACGGTTAGCGTGGATGTTTATTGTCGTTATCGGACATAATCCATTGGCATGAAAATATTTTTTATGATGTCATTTATAACTTTGGCAATTGCAATAATGTAGATTTTTTCAACTGCACAATGTGTTAAAGTTATTTAAACTTAATACGAAAATGATCGTTGGGTTAAAAAGACATTTCGTAAAATTCGGGATATCTTCGGTCAAAATAATCGTCCCAGTGAGTCGAGAATCTGTGAAATAGTGCTACGGTATCAGCATACTCGTTCATCAAAATATTGCTGCTGTGAGTGAAAATATGCTTAAACAACCAAGCACCTCAATCCGTCGTCGAGAACAACATTTGAACTTGACTTATGGCACTATGCCACGGATTTTAACGAAGGACCCTAATTTGGATGCTTACAAAATCTAATTTACTCTACAATTTAAACCGTTAGACTATTTACAACGCCACAGATTTACACAATCCCTTTATTGCACTCGAAATTCAATAATTACATCATTTCCAGAAAATCTGATGTATCTTAATCCCCAAGATCCTGAGATTCTACACCTTTGGGTTACTTTTTTAGAAGTTATCTGAAGAACAAAGTGTATACTAATAACCCACAAATACTTTAACATTTAAAAAACAACATTCGAGATACCATGGATACGATTAATTCAATTTTATTGCAAAAAGTTATCCAAAATTTTGATATTTGGATAACTTCCTGCCAACGAAGCGGTAGTCGTCATTTGAATTATATCAAGGCTGCTCAACCTTTTTAACAGTCGGGCCAAACGGAGGATTCAGGCATTTAGGGCGGGCCACTGACAATTCCTATTTTAGTTAGGTACTATCAGGACATGCCCAATAAAACCCCAATATTAAAAATAAAAATTAATAATTATTGTTTATTTTTGGAAGGTAATATTTACTTTAAAAAACAAAAAGATCTTATGCTAAAAAAAGAAAAAAAAATAAACTTAAGTACTATGTATCTCAGTATCTTCTTAATGTAAGGTAAGTTGTTGTTACAATCAATGTTATTTCTGCCATTGTTTCTCTTTTAATAATTTTCCTTTGTTAACAAATCCGAAGTTGACAGTAACAACAAATTACAAATATTTTGCTCAGTTAATGATGTGCGATATTTATTTTTTACATAATTAAGGTCTGAAAAAACCTTCTCACAAACATAGGTTCAACCAAAACTACTTAAAAACTGTAACGCCTGGTCAGTTATTGTTAAAAAGTCATTTTTTGGTACCAATTTCCAGAAATCTGCAAAATCTCCTGAGGAATTTTGTGGTGTCCAAGACACTTTGTCGACAAAGAGTTTTTTGACAAAACATGATTTTGCAGTTCAACAAGTTGCAACTCAATATTGGCAGGATAACTAACTATTTCAGTCAAACTGATTATGAAGAAATTTATAAAAAAATTGTATATTTTGTTTTCTGTTGTCTTGAAATCTTCTCTCAAACGACTGTGATAAGCATCTTATTTAAGATTCGTATTTAGAACAATTGACAGTAGCAATATTGACCTCCTCTTTAAATTTTTTTAGTGTGGGGAAAAACAATATTTTTTATGGCCATAGAATCTGCTTATCAAATTAAACATAGTCGAAAGTGAACACTCTTTGCCTTGTAATTTGAGAATTAAAATATTGAGGTAATTTGTAACGTTAACAAGAAATCACTCAACCAGGATGCATTCTTCAGTAAATCAGTTTTCAATGGTAAAGCCCGTTTTCTCTAAAAATTGCAAGCCTGTTTTCTCAAGTTGAAGAAATGTTTTAACATGTTGCCCCTTTAAAGCCATCGCACAGCACAGTACATTTTTAACTCTTCATATTCACTAATTTTTTCTTTAAATAAGAGTCTGAATTCACGTCTATTAAGAGCTTTGTATGTAATTTATGCAACGTACTACTGGATCCATAATATCACCCAACTCAATGTCCTTTACACACAAGGCTTCCTGGTTGATAATGATGAAAATAATGTTCGACCTAAGACATTCTGTAACAAAACTACGCAACCATTTCTTTTTCCAATCATTGCAGGTTCACCATCAGTGCAAACAGATATCAATTTGTCTCATGATAAACTTTTTTTTTTCAACAGATTCCTCTATTTTCAAAAATATGTATTTTCCTTGGTTTCCAGCTGAAATACTTCTAGTAAATCTTGCAATACATTCCCATGTTCGTCAACTCACCGCACAAAAATAGCCAACTGAGATCTACTCGGTAATTTACCAGTTTCATCTAACGCCAATGAAAAGTATTTGGATTTAGTTACAATTTCTTAAATCTGCCTTCTGATATCAATTGCCATCTCCTCCACCCGTCACGTGACATTGGCCGTAAAAGTGAAACATTGTTAACTTTAGCTTTAACGTTTTATCATCAGAATTTTGTAGAAGATGCGACGCTCTAGCTAGGCCGCCGTTACACCTACACTATCTATGTGCACTCACACAAATGCAAAGCTCAACTTAGGCCTTGTGGATACTTCGTTCCTACCGCGGCTGCTTTGAAGGGATTCATCAATTTGGTGAGTATTTCAGGACCTGCTTGCGCGGGCAATTTAAGAATCGGTGGCGGACCATAGTATGACCCGCGGGCCTGGTTTGAGCAGCCTTGAATTATATTATTTTTTATGTATAATTGCTATATATCAAACTTTCTGATACAATAAAATTTGTTGGTGTTTCTCAATAAATGATTGTTTTTCCAATGGTACGAATCCACACTAACCGTTGAATCACCCTTTAGTCCGTTTTAATTTTTAAAGGAAAATAAAAAAAGTATTAAATTATTTATTAAATTTTTACTTTTCATACTAAAGGCTATTTAGCTAAAACATACTCAAAAATTCAAAGTATTTTATTTAAGGTAAATTTCAACAAAGAAAATAAAACCTTTCAAATTAAAATTGATGAAATGAAATGGTTTTTGCTAATGTACATACGCAATCAGTATACTGTTCTTTTATTTTATAAAACGGACGTACTCTGCCAAAGGGTAGAATACAACGAGATTTAACTTTAATAAAAGTGGTCGTGGGTGGAGCTTGAATAGATATCCATACTAAACAGAAATCCAAACAAGGGGCACTGAAATAATTAATTTTTAATTCGAGATGCCTGTCTGGAGTATTGCGAACTTTCTATTTTATAGTCTGACACCTAAATGAGTTTTTAAGTAGACATTTCATTAGGTCTTTGCTCTGGAAATAAAAAAAAGAGGGAGCAACTTTATGTAAAAACGGTGCACTGTACGGTGTGTTTCAAATTAGTGATGTACAGGGTGTCCCAAATTCGAGCCTCATTATTAAGATCTCGTGAACCCGAAGAGATACGAGAGATAGGAATATTCGCGATTTAATTTTTTTAGGACTTCATTAGATTTACACCCCGATAACTCTCTCTCTCAGGCAAATTGCCAATAATATGAATTTTGTTGATGATGACAGCTCAAAGACGAAACGTCGGTGTGTAATTCTCAAAACACTGTTTTATTGAACAAAACAAAAATTAAGTCGCCAATATTCGTGTTTTTTAAAAGTCTTTGAAAGTATTCCAAATTTTTAAACTGCTATGGTGGCATTTTGATCAGCATTAAATTGCGTAACTAACTCCATTTAACCGACCTCGTATCTCTTCAGGTTTCCTAAATCCTTCTACAGGGTGTTTTGGGAGGAAAGGGAAATATTTTGGGAACATGTTCAGAAGGTCAAAATAAAAGAAATTAACCCATATCTTTTAATCCCATTCTTAACTGTCTCTGAAATAATTGGTTCTAAAGTCACAAACAAATACTAGTAAAACAACAAAATTTTACTAATTTAGAATGTTTTCAAAAATACCCCCACCAACTTCAATACAAGCTGCAGCACATTTGTTAATCGCTCGTGTTGCGCGTTAAATTGCTTGGGGATTGTTTATAATGATATTTGCAGCATTAAAAATTTGATTGTGGAGTCCTTCAACGGTTTCTACTCGTGTTTCGTATACTTGTAATTTCATCCACACCCAGAGGCAATAATACAGTGGGTTTAGGTCTGGTGACCTCGGAGGCCAAGCTTGAGGTCCTCCTCTGCCAATCCAACGATCAACCATTTTCCACATTTAGAGCTGCCTCACGTTGGAAACATTCCTGTTTCCTGAGCATTTGCAAAAACTTTTTGAAAAACTTTTCGATCAGGAACTCTTCGATTTGGAAAACGACGTCGGTATTCATAAACAGCACGTAATGCGCTACCATTACAGAAACCATACACGAATATCATGTCAGCATACGATATAGGGAGTCGAAACGCTCAGAATCACTCAAACTGACAACCATGCTTGTCAAAACTACCAGTCAATTAAATTAGGTATTGACAAGCAATGAAATACCTACAGCCTGGAGTTAGAAATACAAAACTTTTTAATTACTCCAGAACTTTACAAAAAAAACTTTAGAACCGATTATTTCAGAGACAGTTAAGAATCGGATTAAAACATTTTCTTCTTTTTTTTCTCTTATTTTGACCTTCTGAACATGTTCCAAAAATATTATCCTTTCCTCCCGAAACACCCTGTGTATAGAAGGATATCCGATACTATCTGAGAAACAAGTTTGTTAATAATTTAGAAACGCTGGTGGCGTAATTGCAATTCTTACAGTTTGAAAAACATTAAACGGTTTCATTTTTAAACATATATTGGGAACTTTAGTCATAAAGGCTTAAAGACTAAATACTCACGTACGGTGGATATCTTAAGTAAAGTAAGAGACAATTTTTTACCTTAAAACATAAATTTGGTAGTTTGGAGAAGAAGGAAAGTTCTCTGCAAAAAGCAGGCTCTAGAGCATAGATACTCTAGAGCTGAAGAAGTAGACAAATACGTTCTGACTCGAAATAAAAGCCCAAGCTTTTTTGAAGCTGCTGTGCTTATAGATGTTCTATGTTTATGCCAACCTCTTTAGTAGATCTACATATTTAGAAGGTAAATTGACTATGCGTACAGTATCGTTCTATGTTTGTGCCAACTTCTTTGGTAGATCTACATATTAAGGTCATTTGACTATGGATACACTAATCTATACCATGAGATCTGGACCAAAGTGCACTTGTTGGACAAGATGCAAATAATTGTTATTAATAAATGAATTTGCTACCACCATATAAAACGTATCACAATTATAACGTTAAAAACGATATGGTCTGGGTCAAGCACAAAATTAATACAAATAAATTAATATACTCGTATCGTGACAGTGTAGATTGCGGTCTTCACCCCTTGGAAAAATGTATACTGTCACTTTATTACTTACGGCACTTTATACTGAGGTCACTATAAACTTATGGCCAAGTTTATTGCGGACCTCTATCATATGGGGTACTTATACTAAAGAAAACTTGGGATTCTTAAATTATATGGAGAACACAATAATTACATGCTCACTATAAAGGCGATTACTAAATCGCATAACATGACACGAAAGTGACTCGCCCCTACCAGGGGGTGGCCGATTATCGACCTTCAGTCACCCCGCGGACTCTCTCGACTCTCGGTGTGGTCGTTTACTTTTGTTTATTACTGCTGACTATTTTAAAATCTTGTTCGATATTTTGTTAAAAGTCAATGGTACAAGATGACACTCATTCAAATATAACCATACTGGATGGTTTTATTGATAGTTCACTCTATTTTAATAGATCCTTAAAATGTAATATTTTCCATCCCCGGATTTGCTGCTCGCTTACGAATTAAAGTTATAGAAATAAATATCTTTCGTTTTTTACAATAAAACTGGGCTTTTTGTCATATCAGCGAAGTGAAGCAACCTTGGACAGATTCAATAACTAAATGGGTGGCCGTTAGTGAGCATCATGTACCGTTGTGTGTAATTTAAATATCAGAATAAAGAGTCGGACCCGGACCAGATTGGGGGAAGTAGATAAAAGTTCTTTGCATCTCATCCATGGTGACAGTCCTATGATGTCTAAAAATACCGTAAATAACAGTAATTTGCATGTTTCGCAACTTGAACATTGTTGATGGATTTAAGAAAAAATGAGTTCAAAACCTCGGAAAACCGGCCACTAATGGTAAATAGTTCAAAGCCTTTATACAAGCCTTCGCTAACCGCCCTAAAAAGAAAAAAAACTGGCTAATTCAATAAAAAATTATGTTGAACTGAAAAATAATTAAATATACAAAATGTTAGACTAAGAAAGTAAAAGTTTAGTTTTCCTTACTTTTTTGAGCTACACTATATAACTTTAAACTCTACTTTACCCAAAATAAAGTTGTCAAAATTCCAGTTTAACCGTATTAAAATATTTATATACAGGGTAATTCAAAATTGGCCTTAACCATTAGGATCTCAGAAACTGTAGGAGATACGGAGATAGTTAAACTGGGACAAAGTTGCGCATTTATGGGACCAACAATATGCCGTTAAAAAGTTTAAAATTTTTAAGTATTTCCGAATCTACGAGAAAAATCAGATTTTGAAAAAATCGATTTTATTTTTTCTGCCCTCATTTCAAAACCCATTTTAAAATATTGCACATTAACAAATTAAGGTCATAGGACCTTGCCGGCCATCCAATAGGTTTGGCATTACCCATCTACCTGGACGGAAATATACCATTTAAATAGGTATTTACAAATTGATCTAATATTGTGTCCTGGGGTTTCTTTATATTGAAATCAGAATACCTTATAATTGGCAAAAGGTAAATTAACGAGATTTTCTAAAATCGGTTCTCAAAATGTGAAGGTATTACGCGTATGTGTTTGTTGCCATTTCGAATATAGATCTTTTTAAACGCATTTGTGCTATTTTCGTACAGTTTCTGTTAAATTTTAAGTACAGTTTTGGCATAACTTTTTTTTTCTTTATTTAAAAAACTTATTTCTTTAGAATAATGACAAGAATTTTTATAAAAAACATTCGCCGGAATCAAGGCCAACTAAGACAATATTTATTATTTTGGTAATAAGCTTTTAAAGTATAATTTGTTATACATTGTTAAAATCAGTTAAGAAGTCCTATTAAAATATCTAAAAATTAAATATGGCGCCTATAATAAAAAATAAAGTTGATGATAGTGGCCGAATGATGAAACGTCGGATGTGAAATCTGAAGGCACTATTAAATAGAGCGGAAACAATGGTAATGTAAATGTGCAACTTA
Organism: Listronotus oregonensis; assembly: GCA_019359885.1. Taxonomy (NCBI): domain Eukaryota; kingdom Metazoa; phylum Arthropoda; class Insecta; order Coleoptera; family Curculionidae; genus Listronotus; species Listronotus oregonensis. Next base: position 28,640 of record JAHBCN010008601.1, on the reverse strand, counting down.
TTATAAAATAGCTTTAAAAATGGAGCCAGAAAAAGATAAAGACATTTTTTATTTCAGTTTTTCTTGGATATCTGCAGATATACTGCGCAACTTTGCCCGAATTTAACCATCTTCGTGTCTCCTGTGGTTTTCGAGATTCTAAAGGTGCTGCTTGAATAAATGCTGCTATGGAGGAGGAGGAAAAAAAAGCAAAGGAGAGTTTGGGTTCATGAAATTAATCGAAAGAGAAATGCATGTGGGGAATTCCCTCACTTATTTTCCGATTTGAGAAAAGATGCAAGAAATACCTTGAAATTAGAATCCACTAAACAACTTTTTTATTTAGATTAAGTTAAAAAAATTATAATAATAATAAAATACAAATGTTACAAAAATAACAACAAATGAACAAATGCAAAGTGATATGCAGAACAGAGCACAATGTGCGATTCTTTACGATAAAAACAGTAGAACAAATAAGTGATCTTGTAATATTCTTGTTTTTGTGTGACCTTTAAAACTTTAAAAAGTAATAACTTGCGTTTTTTAAACATAATATTTATTAAACCAAAATAATCATATTATAGTCATAGTCTATTATGTTATGTGATGTCAAAGGTTATTTTTTATTTAAGAAATTCCCAATTTTATTACTTTTAAATAATCTGTCATCTAAAGATAGAGGCGGGCTTCACCCATCTGCCAACCGGAAAAAAACTTTTGTTTTTCAAAAATAGTATGTAAACAAATGTATTGCGAATGGGTTGCCTAAAAAATATAAAAACAATTTTCCAAAATTTCATTTTTTTTATATCTTCGGATATACTTGAAATATTTAAACTTTCTAAACGGCATATTGTTGGTCTTATAAATTAGCAACTTTAGTCGAATTTAACCATATTTGTGCCTTTTTTAATTCTGAAATCCTAATGGTAGGGGTCGAATATGAATTAGCTTTTATTTCACAGAAATTTTACTAAGTAAATCATGTGGCGGGCATAAACAATTCACATTATGCTAAACTGAAATTTCTACGCCATGCCGTTTAAAAAAAGTCTATAACACGAAAACAGTAGAACAAATAAGTTATCTTGTAATATTCTTGTTTTTGTGTGACTTTTAAAACTTTAAAAAGTAATGACTTGCGTGTTTTAAACATTATATTTATTAAACCAAAATAATTATATTATAGTCATAGTCAATTTTGTTATGTAATGTCAAAGGTTATTTTTTAATTAAGAAATTCCCAATTTTATTACTTTCTTACTATCTAAAGATATAGATACAAATTATAGGCGGGTTTTCCCCAGGTTTTAATAAAAAAAAATAATCAAAAAACAAATGTATTGCGAATTGGTTGCCCAAAAAACATAAAAACATTTTTTTTTAAATTTAAGTTTTTTTTTATAATTCCGAAAATACTTGGAATTTTAAACTTTCTAAACGGCATATTGTTGGACCTATAACTGCGCAATTTTACACGAATTTAACCGTCTTCGTGCCTCGTATAGTTTTCGAAATCCTAATGGTAAGGGTCGAATATAAATTAGATTCACAAAAATTTCACTTTGTAGATCATGTGCGCGTCATAAACACCTAACATTATGGTAAATTGTAATTTCTACTCCATGCCGTTTAAAAAAAAATGTCCACAACACGAAAAAGTGGAACAAAGAAGTGATCTTGTAATATTCTTGTTTTTTTGTGACTTACGGAACTTTAAAAAGTAATAATTTGCGTGATTTAAATACTAAATTACACCAAATAATCATAGTATAGTCATAATTTATAATGCTATGTGATGTGAAAGGTTATTTTTTATTTAAGAAATTCCCAATTTTATTACTTTTAACTAATCTGTCATCTAAAGATATAAGTACGAGATCCGAATTTGGGGCGGGCAGTTTTTTTTTAATATCTCCGGATATACTTGGAATTTTTAAACTTTTTAACGGATATTGTTGATTCTATAAATGCGCAACTTTACCGAATTTAACCATCTTCGTGTCTGGTATAGTTTTCAATATCCTAATGGTAAGGGTCGAATATAAATTAGTCTGCCTTTCAAAGAAATATCACTTAGAAAATTAGGGCGGTTATAAACACCTAACATTATTCCAAACTAAAATTTCTACTCTATACCGTTTAAAAAAAAGACAATAAAACAAATTATAGTTAGTTATATGGTAATATTCTTGTTTTTTGTGACTTACCAAACTTTAAAAAGTAATAATTTGCGTGCTTTATACATTAAATTTAAAAAACCCTTTTTAGTAATTATATTATAGTCATATTAAAATACCCAATTTTATTTTTTTAAATATGTCATCTAAAGATATTAGAAAGAGATCCGAATTAGGGGGGGCCCTTTTTTTTTTAAAAAGATAATATTATGTAAACAAATAATTACTAGTGAGTTGCCTAAAATATGCTTAAGGTTATATGATAAATATATATTTTAATTTATCTATTTAACTACTTTTTTTTAATTCTACATGATAGTACAGATATACCACTATTTTTTTTTAAATTTCAAAAAAAAAATTATGACTGTTTTTAAATTTTCCCAAATTTTAAAATTTTCAAACTTTTCTTTAAAATTTAAAAAAAAATGGTGTTATATTAGTAATAAAATAAAAAAATAAAAATTGACTTTTTTCAGGAGTATCAGAAACTTTTAAATTTTTTAAATTTTTGTCATACTCTATTATGTTAAAGGTAATTTTTATTTAAAAGATAACCAATTTAATTACTTTTAAATTATATATCATCTAAAGATAAAACCCGGGAGACCGAATGAGAGACGGCCTTTATCCATCTGCTAACCGGAGGGAAAACCCCTTTTTTTTTAGCAAATATATGTAAACAATGTACTGCTAATGGGTTCCAAAAATGTACCCAAGGCTATACGATAAATATTAATTTTTAATTTATCTATTTAACTACTTTTTTAATTCTGCATGACAGTATTGATATAATAAAATTTTTAAAATTTCATAATTAAAAATTTTATTGCTGTATTTAATTTTAAATTTTTTAAAAATTCCTAAAGGCTTAATCCATAAAATTTAAAAAAAAAATAGTGTTATATTAGTCATGTAAAATAAAAATTAAAATTGACATTATACAGGAGTATCAGAAGCTTTTCAACTTTTTTTAAAAAAAAATTTCTTAGCCATGATTAAAATTTTTTTTGGGGCAAACCTTTTGGGAATACATTTGTTTAATACTATATTTGATAAGAATCTTTTTATTTAGTTAGCAGATAAATGGAGGTCGTCCCTAATTAAGATAAATAAATAAATATTTACTATTTTTTTTTAAACCGATAGACAAAATATAAAAAATAAAAAATCTCAATACATTCCCTTTATTATTACCCCAGTTAAATAAAAAGTAAAACAAACATATTTTAATATACAAGATTTAATACATTTACATATAAATTAAAATGTGTTTCATATTTAATAAAAAAACGCAAGTCAGTAAGCTCCTTACCAATAGCCCACCCTGCCAAAAATATTTTTCAATTATTTAATACAGTGTCTGAGCTCGACTTATATTTAAAAAAATTTTAAAGGGTTTTTTTATCAAACGTGCCTCGTGAATCTCAATAATTTTTCAACGTCTCCTTTTTACGATCAAAAAGATAAAAGTAAAAGTGCTGGGACAGACGATTTACGTCTATTCAAATTATCATTTATTTTGCCAAATACTTTTAAGGACATGCCATTTAAGGTTGGTAAGGTGCGTGTTTATTTTACGAGGCTCTAAAAAATTCATTTCTTCTAAGTACAGGGTTTTTTCTTTTATAGTTTCGGGGTGTCTTTCATTACTTTTATTTTGATTGTTTTAACGTAGTTTTTTTTTCTACAATTTTAAATGAAATATGTTTTTATATTATGACAAACACAATTTAACAGAAAGAAAATATTTATGTCATAATTTTAACTTTGTTTAAATTTTATAATTGGTTAAAATAAATTTGTAAAAAGTTCTTGAATAGCTTACTCAAGCCCTGTATCTAGTCTAGTCTCTCCGGTACCGTAGTGGTCAGAGTCTCGGCTCGCCGTGCCAGCGATCCGGGCTCGATTCGCCGCCGGAGAGACGTATTAGGTAGTAGTTATTTAAAATAACGTCCGTGGTGGCACTACCGCGTTGTCTAAAAGGTACTGTAAATTGCAATATCTGCATGTTTCAGTGCTTGGACAGCGTTGACGGAAATGGGAAAAAAAAAGGTTAAACATCGAAAAACCCGGCACTCACGGTACTCTGGTACTTATGAGCATATATGTATATGTATATGTCCAGCCTATATTATATATGTATATAAAAAATCCTTCGTGAGCTGTCACAAAAATAAAAAAAAAATCTATCAAAAGTTATAAAATTTGGACTGGATCAATGTACCCTAACAAGGTGCTAACAGTTAAAAATTTGTTTTTTGCTAATATTATCATATTTTTAATAACTTTTTTTTATCTTAGGACAGTCCACAAAGGCTAACGCCTAAGTACTAACGTACCGTGGGTGTCTTTAGTGTGATAAGAAGGAGTTTGTTCACCCGGGACTAAAATATTTGGAGATTGGGAGAAGAGGGAGCAACTCTTGCGGGCAGCAGGTTTTTATTTATATCCATAGTCTTGACACCCTAGGACAGCTAACAAAGAAAGGGAAGTTCGGGGCCTCTCTAACTGAACTATAAAAGGATGCATGTGCTGCACTACGTGTTGTCTGTTACAGCCGCCAGAGGGTTATTATATCGGGTCAACTCTTCAGAGCAGAAGCTGTGAGCCATCTATAGAAGAGCTTATAGATCTCTGGCAGCTCGACGGTGTGTGAAGAGGCAGTTTTTCTGTGAGTGTGAATCATTAAAAAGACGAACGTTTTTCTTGGCAGGTGTCATGTTTTAGGACGCCACCCAGATGGTAAGGGCAACATTCGAAGAGGTCTAATCGGGGATATACAGAGTATAAGAGATTGAAGAAGAGAAATACTTCTGGCCTGAAAGAGAAATCCAAGCTTTTAAAGCTGCCGAGGCTATAAATGATAATGTGCCAGCTGAAGTTATTCTTAAAAGTAACGCCAGGAAGATTAAACGACTTTTTGTTCTAAAACTTGGCCGCTCATATGTAGCAGGATGAGCATCGGCTGACTTTTCGCGACAGTGAACATGACTGTGTTTTCAAGGCATTAACAAGATTTTTGGCGCCCTAATCCAAGATAAGTTTCAAGAGATGTCTGCATTGACCTGTGCTTCTTTTTTGTTTTCCAAATCAGAATGGTTATGACTTAAGAAACTAGAATACTAGAGTGGAGGGTACTATCGTCAGCAAAACTATAAATGGAATTGATTGTAAAGAGAGAAGACTTGTTAATGCGTGTAGAAGAAACAGCGTTGGTGTCAGCACTGAGCCCCTGGGGCACACAAAACCTAAATGATCAAAAAAAAACCTTGATTATTAATTTAATTAATACCACTATATACATATTTTTATTTATTTACCTTATTTTATTTACAAAATTTTAGCCGACATAATAATTTTTAATTCAAGAATAAGCCTTTGTAGTGCAGCTGTTAGAGGCCCTTTTTCCGTGCATATTTGGACTTTAATAATGCCTTTTTCAAAACTTTATTGTTTTCATTATATTTTTCATTTTCTCTTTTAAACGTAAAAATGCAAAGCGTAAAAATGGAAATGTGAAAAAGCTCTTTCGCAAAATTTTGCGGCCCTGTAGTTTAAAAGTAAAAAAGTTCAGGACATATAGATATAGAAGCTTTTTTTCGTATTATCATCCAAGGAGTCCTTCTGTAAAATTTCTCGCAATATTAAAGAAATACCCCTATTTTTAGGTTTTACTCCTTATAATTGTTTGAATAAAGTATTTTTCCACCAAAAGAATTCTTAAGAAAATTAATTTAAAACCACATAAATGGTTAAATTTATTTTTTTTTATAAAAATATGGCAACACAGCATAGTTGCAGGGGTTTTGAATAGTGATATTATTTGTTATTCCCGGGCTCGATTTACATAAGATGCTCTACCTCTTAACCAAATAGGGTTTGTTTCTTTGAAATTCTAAGCAAAATCGTGTCGTTGGATATGCAATTTTTCTTCTATTCTGAGAGCCGTCTTGATTTACTACCGAAGGCAGCACAGCCTCTTGAACTTTTTGTGCCTAATCTCCCATTATCTTTTACACCAATCCTCCCAAGTCTTGTTCCTTCCACAAATCTGTATAACCCTTAATGACTGGTTGGTTAATAAATTCTTGTGGTTCATTTCGGTTGCCCAAATTAAGCCTGTCTTTTGTGACTCAACGCTTACGATTTCGCACAGGATATAGAGTGCCGTTTCTTTCCCTGCCCCACATTCTGCAACATGGGATCCCTTATTTATAAGCCTATCTTGTGGTGCCTCTAGGGCCATTTTTGCCCTGTTGGTAACCCTACTGTTATCCGAAATCTTTTTCTACTTTGCCTAAGTAGTTCTTTCTTCGTATTTCTCGTGTTTGTTTCGGATCCATTCTCTGGTTTGCCTTCGTGCTGTGGTTTGGTCACCCCAAGGGTAGGTTCTGGTCCAAAGTGTGGTGTGGATGATCCTTGTCTCGCTAGCTCATTTGCTTTTTCATTGCCTTTTATTCCTGAATTCTGGTACCTACAGGACAATTAAATTCTATTGCGTTCTCCAAGGATTTTAGCTCTTTTTGGCGTTCCCATGTCAGCTTGGACGTTATCTTGGGGTTTTCTAGTGCCCCTGTGACGCTTGGCTGTCTGTTATTATACAGATCCGCTTGTTTTTATAAGCCTTTCTGTTATTTTCTTTTGCGCAGTGCAATAAAGCATATATTTTCGTTTGAAATACAGAACTGTGTGTTTTCTGTGAATGAAAATTGTGAATTCCTCATTTCACTGTACACGCCTTGCCTCCGAAGTTCTGCCTGCCTGGTTTGAACCACTGAGATCGGGTTGCTGCCACTCACTTCAACTAATTTTTACCTCCAAGCTTTTGTTGAATGAGTATTGGGAATCATCTAGTCTGCCTGTCCAGAATGTTGCGCTAACCTGACTTTTTATTTTGGATATGAACTGAGGATCATAGGTTTGTATTTAATTAAAATAGCTAGTAAAAGCTTTAATTAAGCCCAGGAGAACAATTCTGCATACTGAAGTAAGGACCTTGTAAAGAAGAAACCAAAGAACAGAAAAAATATTATCTTTAAAGTAGGTGGATAAAAACAATATCCTACTTATTTTAAAACTTATTTACTTTTTATCGTTGGTGCATTAATGTAGATTTGAGCTTTTAAAATAATTTTTGTTTTAAAGTTGAAATTTTTCTAATTTGATCGGAATTCTTAAAAATAAATCTTAAGTCGTGACTTAAACTAAAAATTTTTCAATTTATATGCACATTACATTATGCTCAAAGTTTCTTATCATATGCATACGTTCTGGGCCTTAAAGTAGATAAAGAAGATTTAAGTTTTCTTAGTCTGATGTCATAGTTGCTTTTTAATAAAGTAAGCTCGGTGGAGATTTTTAATTTACTGATAGTAAAAATAAATTCCAATATCTTTAATAAGTTTAAAGTATATTTTTTTAAAAGTTTATTTACATAACAAATACATATTTTTAATACAGGGTGTAAAACTATGATATTCATTATTTAATGGGCGATATGAGTCAAACCATCGAAAAAACCAAGAACATGTGGGTCAAAAGTTAATCGTTTTCGGAATATGACTCCTTTAAAGATTAAAAAGTTGCCAACACTGCGCTCTGTTTCATGGAATGCGAGTCGACCGTCAAACGTTTTTGCGATTCTTTTGATATTTACTAAAAAATATTCATTTACATATACAAATAATAAAATTACTTCTTGCAATCTATTTTGATATTTAATTTTAAATTAATGAAGAAAACAATAAGATGATTATTGTTGGTTTTATTTGTTAATAAAACATAGTTTACTAACTAAAAGATTAGGCTAAATATACATTTTAAGAACACACAAATTATTATGTTTCAAAACAGCAATTTTTTATTTTGGCTCTAAAATAAGATTTCTAGGTTGCACACATTCCGTTTTCAAAAATCTTTAAAATGCAAAATACGTTTGTGGTAAATTTAAAACATATTGGCAATATCTGCAACTGACTTTACTTCAGGCACAAGGGATTTTCTAGGTAGTCTCATGCACTGTTTTTAACTTTTTAACTGGAAAATATTTATATATATATATATATATATATATATATATATATATATATATATATATATATATATATATATATATATATATATATATATATATATATATATATATATATAAATAAAATTAGAAGTATTTCTAGGATCACATGAATAAATAAAAAGTCACTTCTATGTCATTTACCATTACATCTTTTTATAAAGCAACCCAGAGTCTGTACTACCTGATCCAATCCCTCTTATACATATTTTAGTATCTGTAAGTTCTAGATGCCTAAAATGATTTGTATAAACATCCTCTGAGACAGTTATGTCGCTTCCGGTATCTTAAAAGAGCACTCAACTGTACCTTGTCTATAATTAACTTGACAGAGTTCTTTGGTACTGGGCTTCCAATATATGTATTCCCTGCTACGCTTAGTTTATTTCTATTGCCTTGAACATCTGATGATCCTTTGGGTACAAGCTGTGATATATGTCCAAACCCATTGCATTTAAAACATTTCCTCAGTTTCGATTATCTGGACAATCTTTCGATTTATGTCCGAGTTTGCCACATCCAAAGCAACTTAATGTTTGATTAAATGTGTTTTCTTTTCCTTTTTATTTTTAACCAATATTTTAATTTTACCAAATTAATCTACTGATCAGGAATCAAGACGAAAGTTTTCTATTCTTAAGATTTTCAGATAAAATTTCTTCTAAAGTTCTAACTGAGATCGTTTAGACAAAAATCTGTCAAGTTTAGAGACATATGTCATATAAACTTTTGACTTGTTTTGAGCTCCACTATCGCCCATTTATATCTTGAGCATCATACTTTTACATTTATATCGTTTTTTTTTAATTAAATAATTATACACCATTTTCATATTTAGTTTATCTATTCAGTACAATAGTAAATATACATGTTTTCAATAAAAATTAATTCTGCTTCACAAAATAAAATATTTATAATAAACTTCGTATATCTTAGTTAAACAAAATATCGCACACAACATAATGGATTATGACTGTAATACTAATATTTCATTATTTTGTTTTACTAAAGAATTATTTTTTAAGTTTCGTACATCAAAAGAAAAAATAATTCTTTATTAAAATTGACATGGGAATTTAAAATTTGCCATAACGTTGTTTGTTCGTAGTCCACAGATAAAATTATATAAAATATATATTTTGACTCCTTTTTTTCTTAGTTTTATAATTACCAAAAAATACATAATTTTTGTGTACATATTATAAATAAACAATTTATTCTACATAAACAAACACGTTTGACAAAGGACCGACGACAAAGTAACTAAAACCATTGTTGATTCATTTAAGCGATTCAATAACATTATTTTGGGTATAAACCTGTTAAAAATTTAGGACCATTCAATTACTTTCAGTCAAATTGAAAAAGAAAATCGATCTGTAAATTCTATTTGCTCTCTTTTATCACCGTGTAAAATCTTTCTGCAACAATAGATTGAGTTTTATTTGATTTCAACATTTTTCACTCAGCTGTGGCTTGATAAATGATTTTAAAGCTAACAGAGAATTAAACATTATTTCTTCTTTTGTACACGAAAACATTAGTTTTTTGGAGGCGTTTTTTGGTTTCTAATTATTTTTACGTATTTATTTAATATTGTGAAAAATAAATTTTGAGTTATAGGACATAATTAAAGTACCTTTTTAAGGATGTAAAAATATGTTTTATCAACCTACTTTATATTTTTTAACGAATAACAGTAACCCGTTAGGTTTTTATATATCAATTACTATCAATTACTGCTTTTAACAACATTCTTTACGTCCCAAAGATTCCTATTTTAATACAGGTAGATTTTCCTAAGTTGCTTGTTTGCTCACTTTTTTACTTTTTCGGCCGAGTGATCGCGTTGTTAAAATTAGCGCAATGGACTTTGCAATTGTTAAAAGTTGACAAGGGTTTAGAATGTTTAACAAAACGTCATTGTCAGTGTCATTCAATGATTTTAGCATACAACCTGTTAAAATCTGGCATTTTGTTAAACATTCTAAACAGTTGTTAGCTTTTAACAATTGCTAAGTCCATTGCTAAATTTAACAACGCGATCATCGCTCGGCCGAACGTGTAAAAAAACTACCAAGGTAAAGTCTAACCTTAGTTCTTTTTGTTATTTAGCAAAACACATGCAATTAATTAGACTTTCATATATAATTTGATCCAAAGGACCAAAACGTGGGTTTTTAATTAATAAATTTAATTAAATTTAACCTTTTGCGCTAAGTATCCTTTGAGAACGTATATGTACGTAGATGTATTAAGGCTTCACTTTGTCACCCTTCCTTGTTGCGTTTCCATTTTCTGTATTTGTAGATAAATTAATATATGTCCCATAAAATCAGAGTACCATAAACTTTTGCCTAAAATACACAAAATTATTTTAATTAATGTAAAGAAAATATGTAATTAATAAAATTTAATATGGATATTTTAGCAAAAACGCTAAAACTAAATTAAGGGGAAGTATAATGCAAGTTATTTATCTAAATTTTTCACTGGTAATTCTAGGAATGTTGTTTACAAGAAAATCTCCATGTTTTTGTTATCAAAATATTTTTGCAATTTTTCCAGTAAGCAATTGTACAGTAACGGTCATTAAAATCTAAAATCTTTTGCCTTCGTAAAATAGGCTTATGTCACCTTTTACTGAATATAAATACCTGCTGGAAAAACCTGGCAAAAACAGGTGTCTGTTGGCAGTGTCTAAAAATATTTTTTTAAATGTGAAACTTAACTTTGGATCAAAAAGTATTAATTATTCATTATATTGAGCAGAGGGGTTAGCCAGAAAGGGATGTGGCGAAAAGCTTAACATCCCAAAGATCATTTTGTTAAAAAAAAAGGCAGGAAACACACTCCTTTAAGAGAAGAGCTGGAAGTGGTCGCCCCAAACTATCGAATCAAGAACAAGATAATAATTTAGGTAATGTTTTGAGAAACCAACCATTTAAATCTGTAGTTACAGCAAAAACGGAAAGCAATTTCCCAGCCTCGGTTAGAACGGCACGGCGATAATATTCATTGAAGAGAAAGTGTTTCAGTCGTGCTACAATGGGATACTTAAGGTATACAGGCCTCAAGAACACGATTTGATAAAAAATATACCTAAAAAGGACAGAAGTAGTGGGCGATTTTTGGTAAATGTTTGGGGGTGTAGCTGAGTGCACAAGGACTTGGTGTATGTTATTTTATTGAAAATGGTTCAATACGGAGGTATATATAGATCTTACTAACAGAATATTATGCTTCCCTCCTGTACTGTAGGGGATAAAAGGAATCGACTCTGAATTCGATTCCAAAAGAATTTAATTTCTACCCAGCTCTGATAAATAGATTTAAGAAATCGATTTTTGCGTCATAAAATAAATAAACCTTTTTGACACTCATGAAACCGAACAAAAATATAAATTATTGTAGACGTAATGATATCCTTGTTTCAATGCCCTGTATCTAAAAGTAAATACCTGATTGCCATATCTTAAATGCAATGGTAAGTAAGGTAATGTGTTTTTAAATTCTAAACACTATTTAATATCTTGTTAACAATTTTCAATATTTACCTGAAAACCAAGAGTCATACCTGGAATGGCTAAAAATAATTGAATAACAGTTAAGTTAATTCAATCAATCACTTTTTGACATTTCATATTAAATTTTTCAAATGTGTCTCCATAACAGCAGTCACGTATTAAGTGTTAAAATATTTTTAGGGTATTAGACACGCACAATTAATTACCAAGAAACTTTTTTGAAATATTTCAATACCAAAAAAAAAATCATTTGTTTTAAACTTTCTTAACAACCCTATAAAAGCAAAAGGAAATGTTATAATACTAGTTAAATTTTATTTCTTATTAAAAACAAAATAGAACTTTAGAATAATTGTCAAATAAACATTTATCGACATTTATTTATTTTCGTGTAAGACAAAGTATAAAAACTTACCAATTCCATAAATAACAGGACTTTTGTGGTCACTAAAAAATATTTAATTAGTTTAACAAATAAAAGTATTATATTTTACCAACCTCGATAATTCTCTTAGTACTCCAAATATTTCTACAAACGAAAATTGCCTTGTAACTTTCATTTGCGCTCTTTTATAGTGATATAAAACTTGTCCTCGAAGATAGATTGAGTTTAATCAGGCTATAAACGTTGTTTTGCAGAAATAAAGAATTTTAGAGTTTAAGTAGGAGTAAACTACTTCTTTTTATGTTTTATGATATAAATGTAATATGACTAAAGCTGGAAGCGGACTAGATATATATATATATATATATATATATATATATATATATATATATATATATATATATATATATATATATATATATATATATATATATATATATATATATATATAAAATATATATATATATATATATATATATAAAAATATATATATATATATATATATATATATATATATATATATATATATATATATATATATATATATATTATATTTTTTTTTTTTGGTGTGGGCTTTATCGAGTGGTAGGAAAAATGGACAAATTCATGTACAGGAATATTTTGCGTGACGTAGGCTTGTCAATTTCATTTTTTAACATGATAATGATCCCAAGCTTTTTTGAAGCTTGTAAAAGAATTGTTTGACATCGTAAACATTGCAGTATTAAAATGGCCAGCCCAAAGTTCGGATTTATACCCTATTGAACATTTATGGGAACATTTAGATCACAGAGTTTGTGAATTAGGACCCGTAAAAAATGCGGAAAAACTGTTTGAAAATCTTACTGAAGTTTTGGGAAACCCCATTGACAGACAAAAAAATAGAAAAAATAATTGAATCAATGCCAAGACGAATGCAAGCCGTAGTTAGTGCTAAAGGTTATCACACTAAGTATTAATTTAGTAAATTAAATTTTAAAAAAATATATTTGTTTTTACTTTTAATTAAATATAGGATTTTATTTCAACTATTTTGTCCAGCCTCATTTTTATTTTTCAATCCAAAACTCTAGCACCAACACGTATTTGGTAAATATTTTTTATTATTTTTTTGGGTTTGCAGTAAGGTATAATTTATTTAATAAAAATCTTAAAATATTTACCAATAATTAAATATATTACAAAATATAAAAAGTTTTAACCATTATGGTCAATACTGTAGATAAAAAAGATACTTTTAAAATAACTTGATAAACTTAGGCTTTCGAGAGATTTAAATTTTAAACTAGCGTGGCAGGAAAAATGTAACATTTAAAATTAAAGACCATAGTAATTTCTACAACAAATGTTAATAATCATCCACCTCTTGCTCGAATACATTTTTTTTTTAAACCCCTTTTTATGTTTTTTTTTGGTTGGGTTTTATCAATTTCAAATATTACCATTTTTTATCACGCAATTTTAAAAATTAAAAACCTCAAAGCCGTCAAGTTTATTAAGTTAATTTAAGGTCCGTGTTTACGTAAACTAAGCAAAAAAGGTATCCTAAAGCAATTATCAATATTATTAATACCAAAAATTATGACAAAATTATCTTTTAAAAAAAAAAATAAAATTACCCAAGCTACGTCACTGATCCATAAAAGTAATAAAAATTATCATCAAAGGTTATTTTTGGGCAATGTTCTAACTGTACCCATTATTATTTAAATCAAAAGTATATATAAGTCGGGTTTATAACGTTCTCCGACGTCTTCCGACACCTCTTCTCCATTATTCTCGATCATTCCAAAGGTCTTCTTTCAAGCCTCTATCTCTAATTTCTTCATCTGTTCCCTTTCTCCAGCTTCTCCTTGGTCTTCCTCTTCGTCTTCTTCCTGCTAGAGTCCATGCCATTCTCTGTTTTGGCAGTCGCTCGTATGTCATTCTCTGGACATGGCCGTATTTCAGTTGTTTTGTTTTTATGTCATCTGCAATACTGTGCCGAACTCCCATAATCTCCCGTATTCGGTCGTTGCGGATCCTCTCAAGCTTCGATCTGCCGCGCCTCCAAAAATCCATCTCCGTCCAGGTTTTTCTAGCTCCTTTTTTGAGTGACCAAATCTCGCTGCCGTAAGTAACAATGCTTTTGACAATGGTGTTGTATATAAAATGCTTGTTATTTTTTGTGATTTTTTGATCCCAAAGGATATTATTGCACATCGACGTAGCTTTCCCCCTCTGTATATTCCTATCTTTGAAGGCATCAAAAAACCCGGTTTAAATATAAAAAGAAAATTCCAACTCTGAAAATGTTTATTTCACACTCTGTATCTTAAAACCAATGCTTATATAAAAGTGGTGTCTTTTTGAAACAGAAGACACAACTTTTATATAAACATGTGTTTTGAGTCGCCCTGTATATAGTTTCGCTTAATCCCCGGCGCCCAAATTACCCAAACTTAAGAGCTAAAAGAGAAAAGCACACCATGTACTAAATATTATTGATCTTTATTCTTTATCTTTGTGTGGTTGCTCCATCGCCAAACGATTTTTTTTTGTGCGGCTACATAACAACTAGACTTTTTAAAAATAAAGATTTTCTTTAGTTAATCCAAGAACTGCTATTTCTGCTCAATTGGCAGGATGCGCGATGACAACGACATTTGACGGCTGCATAAAATCATGATTTAAAACTATGGGAGAGCTGTAAAATTACTTATAAAATTTATTTATTTTTCGTAAATAAATATATTATATAAACTTAGAAAGTAAGTAGAAAAAGCGTGTTTTTAATAATAAAATACTTTAAGTTTTGCAGAATCGAACTCGGGACATTCGTGTTGCTGGTCACACGTGATACCTATTTAGCCATTGAGGCAACGTAAAGTCAGCAAAAAAATCCTATTAATTTGCTGGCTATTTATGAATCAACTTACCTTTTAACTAAGACATTTTTATTTTCTGACACGGGTAAACCACGACATGTAAGCCCTTGTTTTAAGTCCCAGAAATGTATAAATTTTGGGTTTTACTGCCCCCACACAATGCCCCCAATTATACACTTCGCACCTTGCCAATACAGAAGAATTATGTACCGCCAATCCAACGTAAAAAACGAAATATTACAATCATAACCCCATATTGCCTAAAAGAAATTAAAGGAATATTTCAATATTTAATTAAATATTTGTAAATTTACTGTCAATAAATATTTAATAGTATAATAAATGTTTATTTAGAAGTAAGTTAGCTATTTTTTTAAGTAGTTGGTAAAACTGTTTGCAAAATAAAAGCCGCAAGCCCCAACTAAAAAGACTTATTAACGCCGTAATATGTATTTGTAATAAAACGATATACACTGCAACGCAAAATTAAGAAAAATCGTTATTTTAACAGTGATTTTAAAGTTAAATAATTTGGAAACTAACAAACCATTTCAATTACTTTTTTTATAGATCATAAGTACATTAATCTATTTTAAAATTATTTTAGGGGAAGCATTTTATTACGTAGTTTAATTGAACAGGGTGAACTAAAAAAGTATGTTTTATGGGAAATTTTTCTATTTCAGGGTGAAAATAAGTGACACCAGTCAAACTTCATTTTTTCCCCTAGTGTGCAAGGCCAGTGGTTTATCGACTTGATAGTTTTTGAAATTTGTATCTCACTTAATAGTTTCATAAGTATGCAATTTTTTGCTATGCAGTATCCATTTTCACATTAAATATTATGATGTTGATCAGTTTAGCCCCAAAGTGATTACCATGGTAACTTTACATATTATTACAGTTTGTCAATTGATTAAAATAGGATCGCTACTTTTAATACGAAAAAATTTTTTTCTTTAAAAAGCCTAGACTAATTTGAGTCCAAAAGAGCGTAGAGCTCTGATATGTTAGATGCTCGTATACGACAAAGTGAATTTTAATGTATTCCAGAGTGTAAACTGTCACTGGGATGCAAAGTAACCATGGTAATTATTTTGGTTAAACTGGTCAACATCATGATCTTTAAAGTGAAAATGGACATCGCATAGGAAAATTCTCTTTCGAAACTATTAAATAGAGACTTTCAAAACCAAACAACATAAACTACTGGCCTATCCCAGGACAAAAGAAGTTTGACTTTTCACCTATTTTCCATACGTGAAAAGAAAACCGCCTAGAACATACTTTTAGTTCAAATTTTTACAATTAAAACCCCACGTTGTAATAAATGCTCTCCATGAATAATTCAAAAATTGAAATGATGTAATCTTTGATCTAAAAAAAAAGTTATTAAAATGGTTTGTTAGTTTCCAAATTAACTTTAAACTCAGTGTTAAAATAACGATATCCCTTAATTAGGGGCAGTGTATTTAAGTGACAAATGCCTGATATTTTATTATCGCTCACTAAAACAAAGTAAATTGTTTTCACCAGGTTAGGTTACATTCTAATAACGCTTAATTAGCTAACCAAAAGTGCTGGGTTTTATGCCACAGTTAACATCCGCACAGTTAATAACTCAGAAAATTAACCTTTTTCCAAAAGCAAATTTCCTAGGCAATAGAATATAAAACTTCTGCCATTTCTTTTATTTTTTAATATAGTTTAGTGTCATTTTGGCTATTAGGATTTAATCATTGATCATCTTAAAAAATACTTTTTTCAGACGATAATAATTTGTCTTTAGCTTTTTAATTTAATAAATTTACCATAAAATTATGGAGACAAGCTCCACAAAATGTTTTATTATGATAAAAATTCTAATTAAAAAGTTTATATTAGAAAAGTCTGCTTTTGTTTGTTAAGCATTTAAAAATTAGCTCCTAAAATATATAATTACGTTTAGTTTTTTTACAGTTAATTTTTATAAGGCTAGATATAGAGAGGATATTCTGAAATTAATAAAATATTTTTTAGAAGGATTGTCCTGACTAAATGACATCAAAATATTTCTAATTTTTCAGGTCTAAAAATCGTTTTATTCCTTGGCTTAAGGTTAAGCTATCAGAACCATACCAAGATCTTGGTAAATAGAAATTATTTTCTAGGTTTAAACACTTTTTCAATTTAAACTCTTTTTAGGCTTTTACGGGATAAAAAAACACAAAGAAAGCAAATCGTGTACCACTAGATTATGCAACATTTTATTAATTTAAAATAAATTTTTTATGAGTATGGAGTCTAATAATATGAAACGCATATTGTTTTAAAAATGTTTTTTTAACGGGAAATATTGATGTGGCTTACCCTCGCAAAAACACAAGGAATGAAATATAAAGATTTACCAAATGAGGCGACCAACAATAATAAAACAGGGTACACTAAGGTGCTTAAAATGATGCCGGATAAAAAAGTATTTGACATTATTCCTATTCAAAATAAAATAATTTTAAATTACTGAATTGTTGCACAATCTAGTGGTACACGATTTATTCGCTAGTAGATATATGTTTTTTTTAGATTTTTATAGTTTTAAATCTCAATAAAATATATGTCAAATAAATGCCTAAAATTTTTTATGGTCCTTCTAGCTTAACCTAAAACTAGCATAACCACGAATTTTTCTTCTGGTAATAAAATAACCTAAAAATAGCCTAAAATTTGGACCTAAATAGGATCCAAAAAATTTGAATGTAGTTTTGCTGGCTTAAGTAGAATAAAAAATTAGCATGCGCCCTATTAAATATAATAATATTTACCTAAATATTGTATAAAATTAATAAAAAATAATTATTTATTTGTATAACTTATTGTATATTATTAAATTTAATTTTTTTATTGTATGACAAATATAAAAGGTAAAACATTTTAAAGCTATGTATGCCCTAATTAAGATTCTTATAGTATAACTAATAAAAAAGATAAAATACCTTTCAATACACGTACCATAAAATATTTGATATACAACACAGCTCGTCAATGGGCATAAGAAAGAAGATTTCTTGTAAGAGTGGGGTCTTTAATAAGGCAAACGGCTCTTCTTTAAATAGAATCACGAATGCTTATATAAAATTGACTATTTATTTTAGAAAGAAACTACAAAGTTAAACAGGTTTTAATTTTAATTGAACCTAAAATAGAAAACATTTATATATATATTATCTTAAATTCTATGCACTTTTTGTTTACACACGTAGACAGAAAAGTTGTTTAAAATTTATGTTCAGGCAAGGGTCAATCCGATCAGTGCTGTACCGACCGTAATTAGCTGCAAATGCATCGTCAAAATTAAACATCTGGGCAGGGAAATTAAAATTGGCGAATTAGGACCCCGGGGCCATTTTCTCTCCCCTGAGCCAGCTCTGGGCAACACATGTAGCTTTACCTCACAGCAAATGCATCGTCAAAATTTAACGTCTTGGCAAGGAAGAAATTTTCGAGTCAGAACCTCCGGGGCAATTTTTCCTCCCTGGGCCGACCCTGGGCAGTATGCGTAACTTTACCTCCATGTTCGGGCAACGCTCTAGGATCACTCGGGTCAGTGCAGGGTTAACCGTCATTAATCACAGCAAATGCATAGTCAAGATTCATCGTCTTGGCAGGGAAAACGAAATTTGCCAAAAAGCCCTTGGCGCCTTTCTCCCTCTGGGCCGGCCCTGGGCTGGTTCTGGATGGAATTTGGAGCTTCTTTCTAATATTCAAAAAGTACTACACATGTAACCGTCAAGTTAATAGGTCGTTCGGGAAGTTGTACCAGAACCGCTTTCAAAAATATCACCATTTTTACCTCTTAATAATCCTGAATCTCATTTTTCCGACGTGAAGAAATACTGACCCCGAATTCGGATTTAGGGCGCTCAAAAAGCCATGGTCAGGTCAAATTTCCCAGTCTAGTGTAAGTAAGATATTATAATATTATTTTAAAAAGTTTGTTTATTTTATATATAATATATATATATATATATATATATATATATATATATATATATATATATATATATATATATATATATATATATATATATATATAGATATATATAAATATATATATATATATATATATATATATATATATATATATATATATATATATATATATATATATACATTAATTATTAATGAATGTGATCTTTGTATTTTTTTTAATTTAAAATTTCAGTCTAAAATATATTTAATTTTTTTATTATTTTTTTTATACCAAACCTATAGTGGCAAAGGTTGTTATCATAATTTATGAGATTGCAATCAACCTATAAAACATTATTTTATCCAATTAACGGATGATAAGTATAATTTTAATCCTGGACTACCATCATTATTTTGAAAATTGTTTTGTGGACAAATAATGTCCCTTAGAAAAAATACTGTTTAGACTTTGTAAGTCTAGCCTTTTTTATTATTATTTTGTTATTCTTTATCAAGTTTTTGCACAATTACTCTTTTTTTTACAGAGGAGTATTTTACAATAAGTACCCTAAATATACCGAAAAACCTAATTAAAAATTACAAAAAGTAGATTAAAGCTTTTAGAAAATGCAATCAACCTATAAAACAATATTTTATCCAATTAACGGATGCAGTATAATTTTAATCCTGGACTACCATCATTATTTTGAAAATTGTTTTGTGGACAAATAATGTCCCTAGAAAAAATACTGTTTAGACTTTGTAAGTCTACCCTTTTTTTATTATTTTTTTGTTAAGTTCTTTATCAAGTTTTTGCACAATTACTCTTTTTTTACAGAGAGTATTTACAATAAGTACCCTAAATATACCGAAAACCTAATTAAAAATTACAAAAAGTAGATTAAAGCTTTTGTGAAATGCATCAACCTATAAAACAATATTTTATCCAATTAACGGTTTAAGTATAATTTTTAATCCTGGACTACCATTATTATTTTGAAATTGTTTTGTGGACAAATAATGTCCCTTGGGAAAATACTGTTTAGAATTTGTAGTATAGCTTTTTATTATTATTTTGTTATTCTTTATCAAGTTTTTGCACAATTTTTTTTTACTGGGGAGTCTTTACAATAAGTACCTAAATATACCGAAAACCTAATTAAAATTACAAAAAGTAGATTAAAGCTTTTAGAAAGTAATCAACCTATAAAACAATATTTTATCCAATTAACGGATGACAGTATAATTTTAATCCTGACTACCATCATTATTTTGAAAAATTGTTTTGTGGACAAATAATGTCCCTTAGAGAAAATACTGTTTAGACTTTGTAAGTATAGCCTTTTTTATTATTATTTTGTTATTCTTTATCAAGTTTTTGCACAATTACTCTTTTTTTTACAGAGGAGTCTTTTACAATAAGTACCCTAAATATACCGAAAAACCTAATTAAAAATTACAAAAAGTAGATTAAAGCTTTTAGAAAATGCAATCAACCTATAAAACAATATTTTATCCAATTAACGGATGACAGTATAATTTTTAATCCTGGACTACCATCATTATTTTGAAAAATTGTTTTGTGGACAAATAATGTCCCTTAGAGAAAATACTGTTTAGACTTTGTAAGTATAGCCTTTTTTATTATTATTTTGTTATTCTTATCAAGTTTTGCACAATTACTCTTTTTTTACAGAGGAGTCTTTACAATAAGTATTCCTAAATATACCGAAAACCTAATTAAAATACAAAAGTAGATTAAAGCTTTTAGAGAAAATTTATTTTTAAATTTTCATTAATCTTATCCAACATTTAAAAATATTAACTGACCTAAAACATTTTTTAATACTTTATTAAACAAAAATTACTTTAAACCATCCGATTTTTCTGACAGCAAGTTATAATCCATTTATTTAAAGGAATTTTAACCATGTAATTAAACCAGCTTAATTTAAGGACCCTATTAGACCTTCGAAAAGTTATTTTGAGCTTGTTTTTGTACAGAAATCGATACATAATTAAAGTGAGTTTTTCACAAAAATAAATTAAGAAAATAAATTATGTCTGTATCAATGTTTTAATTAATGTATAACTATTGTGATAATAACCTCGTGATGTATATAGCAGCGGCGTGGTCCATAGCAAGGAAAGCATTGCTTTCCCTAGTCTCATCAATCTGACAATAATTTTAGCATCGAAAGTTTTGATAAATATTTATATTATTAAATTTCTTTGGAAACTACAAGATACAAAAAATAGGGGACAATCCTCCATAAAATAATAGGCCTTGATAATCTATGCATAAGCAGCATGCTAAGTTAAACACTATAGCCCGATCAAATTAGACCAAAAAATAAAAGTGAAGGTACATAAATAAACATCGAGCTGAAAGTAGAATTGTTCCCCATCGTTCCGGTACGTACAAAAAAAGGTTTTTTCGCGATTTTCTTTAAAACTGTAAGTTTTATCGTAAAATAACCCCTAACGAGAATTGTAGATCATAAAATTATTTATAAAAAAGGTATTAATAATTTTTTTCCTAAAAGCCACCGTCCCTGAGATATAAGTTGTAAGCGTTATTCTATGCACACGTTTCCACGCCACCTCTAAGGTAGTGTCCTTAGCGCGTTTTTTTAAACGTTGTTTCCCCAGTAGGCCTATTTCACAGGTCTGTTGTGATTCTGCTTAATTGAAAACTATTACATAATAACAGATATTCGCAAGGGTTGGAATCGATAAAAGCGACGGAAATTAAAAAACAGTAGAAAAATTTATTCGTCCAATTCATAATCTTCAATTACTTCTTCTTGTTGTTCTTTTTAATGATCTGCTTCTTGATCTTCTTCTTCTTCTTCTTCTTCTTCTTTATTTCTTCTTCTTTTTCTTGATCTACTTTTACTTCCTCATCCTGGGTGTAGGTGAATTGCGTCAATAGCCATGTATCGCATGTCTGTTCGTCAGTATTAAACAAATCCTTTCCGTTTGGGGATTCAACATTAGGAACACGACCGACCTTTCAATTCGTGCATACCAGATAAAACCAGTCTAACGTTTTTTGCAACCACATTTAGCACTGTATTTCTTTTTACAGTTGCAAAAAATTGCGTTTAGCAGTTTTTCCGGTACAGGTGGAAGTAAAGTCTGAATCGGTTCTAATATATTATCGACCAACTTTCAACCCCAATCTTTTGGGTCTAGCAGATAACCAAGCCACACTTAGACTTGGTAATATACCCGAAAAAGTTGTTGATGAGCAGCAAATGAGGCTGGAGTAAGACAAGCTAATTGCACTTGTTTTTTATTTTGAGTGTTTTTAACAAAAAAAGCATATTTATACTTATCTAAGCAGTTAGTTTTTTTAGGAGCTTCGTAAGTACCAAGAAGAAAGCGAATTCTCATAGTTATACCTATGTATATTTTATATTTTAAATGTAAATTACAACCACCAATAGAAAACTATTTTTTACTTATATTACAGTTACAGAGATGTATAAACGTGACGTACTGTAAAATGTTTTTACCTTTTTTATAAATAGATTTATGGTCTACAATTTTTGTAAAGGGTAATTTTACGATAAAACCTACCTTTTGAAAAAAAAAATTTCCATACGTCGTTTTACTTTAAAAATTGTATATTAAAATTATAATTTTATGTAAAATTTCGGAGCTAGGGCGGGGCGGCGCTAAAGTTAAATCCGGCCCTGACTGTATGGTTGTGAAATGTGTACTGTTTCTTGTTGGATAAACGATTTAGTTCTCAAAGTTTTTTAAAAAAATCGAACATAATAAATAATTATAGGCCTAAGCTTCAGTTAAAAACTTGACTATCAAAAAAAAAGACTTGCATGCGACATTTTAATCCAGATAAATCCAATTAGCAGTTTGAATGGCTTGTTTGTCACACACCTTTTGTTTGTGAAATCGGGACTAAACTGTTTTGTTGGCCTTGTTTGCTTTTCGTCAATGAAAATGCGGTGTTTGGAATCAGAGTGGTTTTGGCGATTTAAATAATTCACATAATGTAGTTGAACAAGATGTCATGTCTAAAGCTCACTTGCAACGAGATTGCGAAAAATAGCAGAATTGAATTACATTACTAATAGGTGAGTTTTTATGGATTCCTTTCTTTTTTCATATTTCCGCTGAAATAAAGGTATATCTTGGTAATAACAAAAAAATTATTACGAAAGAATGGTTTTCCCACAATTTAAAATTTTAAATAAATTTTGAGTATTAAATAAATTAAAAATTACCTTTTAATTAAAGCCTGCATGGTGTTTGTAATAATAAAATTAGACATATTTACTCCAAAACCATTAACTGTCGTATCAAATAGAATTATAAATGATGCCTAAAGCTGAATATTGGCACATTATTTTGTAAATAGTTTGTTAAAATAAGTTAACTATTAGTAATATTGTACTTAGTTAACAAAACATAGAAAATAATGGTTTAAGTTTATATAGACCTAATAATTGACCAGTAGGTGTACATTTAGGACTAGGCCTTCACCAACTACCAAAACTTTTACTCATTTTTTATATGGCGGCCATCTTTGATTTTTCGATACGTAAATAGCTCCTTAAATTCCCTTTTTAATAATACCACACTTGCCACTAAACAATTTAAAAAATATTTTAAAAATTAACACTACATTTGGCAACGACGGCCCGACGCCTCAGAATGCCGGTCAATTTTCCTATAAAGTAGAAAAAGTGTATTTTGCATAAGCGATAACATTTAAAAACCTATTATTTGTGTTATACCAAAAAAACATTCTGCCAAAACCAGATCTAAGAAATCTTTAAAAAAAAAAACGAAAGATAGCAATTCGATGATATGAAGATGATGCGTACTACCAAAAATATTTGTTGTATTTCTTAGAAACTTCGCAATGATATTTTAAAAGAAAAATATCATTGCGAAGGTAAAACTGTATTTGTTAAAATTCCACAAGGGTAAAGAGTCTGTTATAAATAAATGTCTCTTACAAATAAATATCATTAGAAGTAACTTATCTATTACCAGTTAGCAAAAAAAAAACTTTTTAGTACACATATTGTTCATATTATCAAATTGTCATCTTTTGTTTTTTTTTAAGATTGCTTAAATTTTGTTTTGTCAAAATATATTTACTAAAACAAATATAACTTTTATAAAAAATATTATTATTATTGTTTGCAAAGCACACATTTATCTTATACGTTCGTAAGGAAAATTAAAACAGCGCGTCGATGAGGCGTTAAACCGGCGTTGCAAAAAGGTACTGTTAGAGTTTTTTTCTTATTTTAATACTTTTTAAGTTATTTATTCGCTACTGGGATATCGTTTAAATAGGAAATTTAAGGAGCTATTTAAATATCGACAAATCAAGGGGGCGCAATACAAAATCAGAAGTTTTGGTCAGTAACTAAAAAACAAAAGATGATCGAAGAAAGAAATTTGGCAAAAAGTACGTCGTCAAAAAGTGTCCCAATAATGTCAAATTTAGGACATGTTAAAATTAAAACAAAAGAATCACAGACAAAAATTAAAAACCCCCGATTTTTACTTTTTGCTTATATCTTCAAAACTAAACTTTTAAAAATAAAAACTGCGCAGTCAAAATTAGCAAGTAATTTTTCAGCTTTCCCTTTTTTAAACATTTTCTGTCTTGTACACTAAACAAAATAGCAATATATGTAGGGAGTATTTTAAACACACCGTTTTTATATTATATAAATCATGTGAAGAGGGGTTTTACCCTCATGACCACATCATCTACAGATATTATCTAATGCCAGACCCAAAAGAATAGGTGTTTTTGTATACTAGAACCTAGTGATCTGTAACAATTTTCAGTTGAGTCCTTCCTCTGCCCAATAATCTGGCTGCAAGATTGCGAAGTGAAGACCCTTTTCATTGCTTTGGGATGGGATTATTTTTGTTTCCGACATTTATAGTTCCTTAAACTTTTTTTAGGTTAGGCTTAAAAAATGAGTGGGCTCTACACCCACCGCGGCCGTTGGTTTATTGTGGTTCACATTTTTATGTTTCTCCCAATAAGTCCAGACTTCAACGAATCTGATGATCCCATTGGAAAACGTCTCATCTCCCCCGGGAACAAAGCGTCATTGCCGAGGATTGAGAATCTGAATCGTGCCGCTACTGCCGGACACGAACATAATATGTGCTCTGCTGTTTCGTCCTCCTCCATGAACAGGCAGCATTCAGAGTCCAAGATAGTATCGAAGATTTTCTGTTTGTGTCCAAGTTGATATGTACTGCTTGGCCATTCTATAAAATATACCGATGACTGGTTCCGGTCCTGTAAATTTTGTCTCTGCTCCCCTTTTGGCAAAGAGGTCTGGAGATTCATTAACCTCTGGGTTGGTATGTCCAGGTATCCATAGTAATATAACCTTATTGTTTTAACCTAATTTGGTCAGCGTGTCTTTGTATTTCTAGGCGGTTTTGAAAATGCACAGGCTGGATTCAAGAGCTTTAAGAGCTACTTGACTGTCGGAGAATATTTTGACTGTCTTACGTGTGTAGTACGGATCAACCAGAGTTCTAGCACACATCTATCTCAACAGCATATACCTCCACTTGAAATATTGTTAAAGAAACACCCAGGCTGAAAGAAAACTCTGCCCTCGGCTTCATTCCATATATTCCAGCTCCAACACCGTCTTTGGTTTTGGAACCATCGATATACCAACAGATGTTACCCCGCAGCAAGTCGGTTGTGTTCCGACTCCAGTCCTCCCTTTATGTAGGGCCTGTTCTAGTTGGTTGTTGTAGGCATTTTGTCTGAGGGCATTCCCAGTCTATCATAGGCCAGGACACTCCTAAGGAGACTGGTGCTCTCTATGTGACACGCCTGCGGCATGTTACTGACCGCTTGATAAAGTCTGTAAGTTGCTCACCTTGCCTCTCTTTCCAAGTAGATGTGTAGAGGAGGTAGTCCTAGGGGAGCTTTCATGGCCGCAGCTTTGGGTTATTGTTACCCGCTTTCTTTAGTTTTCCTGCCTCCTCGTTATCTATGATACCAGTATGTTCTGGTACCCACACCAAATTGGCGAAATGTGTCTCCATACAGTCCTTTACTAGCTTAGATTCAATTGTTACCCTACATACCAATAATTGTAAGGCTCTTCTTGGGTCACTACAAATGTACATATGTTTGTCTTTATAATGCTTGTCCAAAATTTATCTAGCACAAGCCCCCAATGGGACTGTTCTTTTTTGAAACATCATATTTTTTCGATACATTTTAATTAATTTTTGGTTATAACAAAATTATTTTAAACCTATGTTTTACTTTTAAAAAAATGTATTTAAAATATTAATAAGGGTTGGTCTTTCACATATTATTGACTTTTTTGGCATTTTAGGTTATTTTTCTTAGATTTTATTCCCATTTAAATTACAGTTTTATTATCATTTAAATTAATTTCGCTGTTACTAAAATGAATACAAAATCCTTATTATTGTAATTATTAAACAATTATACTCTCTCAAAAACGAATTAATAAATGTCCCATTAGGAAAACCTTAGTTTTATGTTTTATTATTTTTACCTTAATTGAAATCCTTCCTTTAGAATTCTACGGGAAAAAATTAAAAAACGGTTACTTCACATATGGTTCTGCTCAGTCCCCGTTAAATGACCCCGTATATAAACCTATTATGAAACTTTGTGGGCTGTGGCAAATAATAAGTAAAAATGCTGTTAAATAATTTTTACGAAGAATAAAAATGCCCCTAATACTTTACAACGATAGAAACAAATCTTAAGCTATTTAAATTTAAAACATTTTTTCTTTTATATAAATAAAGAGTAATAGCTCTTTTCTTTTCTATTAAGTCTGAAGACGGATTTTAACTAAGCTCAAGTCACGCATATCATCAAAAGTTCCAACATGACATGGTCCTGCTAAAATTGAAAATCTTATGGGTGTAAATTGGTTTGGTCGTAAACTTATTACTGAAGCAGTCGTCTAGCAGAAATTACTTATTAAATCGGAAATAAAGAAATCTTAAGTTTAATAAATTATCTTAATAAATACAAAATTACTCTTTAACCTTTTATTATCGGTAAAAAAAAAGTCAAACAGCATCCTGCGTATTTTTTACCGTACTATTCTAAAAACACTTTAAAAAATGATTTAAATTAAAACAAAAAATATTTTACATTTTGATAAAAAGCTTTTTGTTGGAAACAACAGAATTAATTTAATTCTAATGAGAAGTTAGCGATTTAAATTAATTCATTTTTAATTTAATTATGTTAATATAAAAGGTTATAATAAATACCTAAAACTCGAAACACAAAAACTCAATAGGCTGTGAAACTCTAGCGTTTATTACCACTTTTGATGTATATTGGCAGGAGTAAAACATGTTTAATATTTGCATTATTAATTTAATTAATTAATGTTTAATATTTCAAGATTTGCCATAACAATGTATCGTTCGATATAACTGCCTGTTTATCAGGATAATTTCATGATTTATAATTGACCTGATTCAGCACAAAATTATAAAATAGTAAAAGATATTTAATTAAAAAAATATATATATATATATATATATAATATATAATATATATATATATATATATATATATATATATATATATATTTTTTATATACAACGTGTCCCATAAATAATGGTAAAGATTTAAACAAATATTTCTTTTAAGAAAATATTAAGGTTAGGCCAAATTATCCTAGTCCGAAAGTCAAAAGCAAAAGAGATTTGCCTGTTTAATAAACTTAATGTATTTTTTTTTTAATTTTGGCCATAACGTTAGCATTTGTTTCTTGTTTTTAATGAAATTTGGGGTCTAATTTAAGGAATTCCCCTTTTCCCCAAATCGTTTCGTTGAGGGCGTCACCAGCAACATTTTGTTTTTTTTAACTCCATAATATTTTTACGATTGGTATAATTTAATTTTTAATTTAAAATATGATATATTTATACACTAGTATACAGGGTGTTTCTTAATAACACGCTAATATTTAAAAAAATGTTTCTTAGGTAAAAAAAGTCTTTAATGTAAATACACCAATTTTCTTAAAAATATTTAAACTGGTATGAAAAAAGAAAAAATAAAAAAATTATTTTTTTTTTAAATTGGGTGAATAACCCCTTAAATATTAACATGTTATTAAGAAACAACACACATATATATATATATATATATATATATATATATATATATATATATATATATATATATATATATATATATATATATATATATATATATATATATAAGAGAGAGAGAGAGAGGAGGTAGTCGAACTGACTAGTTAAGAAAAAAAATCAAACCAGAGTAGTGGGGATGCAGTCTTTTTTTGAATTATTGAAAAGGGATTGGGCCCGGATTTGTTTAAGAAAACCCTTTTTGTTTTGTCAAGCTTTCGAGAGTTTATTGCTTTCTCCCTTTTCAGGACTAACTAAAAGTAAAGTTTTTTTTAGTTAGAAAAAACCAATTTTAAAAATTAAAAAAAAATTTAAACCACCAAAGTGGGTTCTATGTGAGAACAAGCAGTTTGCGGATAATCAAATTTCCATATTTGTCTTCGAACTACAATTTTTTAAGGAAAAATTAAAAAAAACTTAAAAAAAAAAACCGTTGGGAGCACGCGGAAAAAAACGGTTAACAGTTCCCCACAGAACGTTTAAATT